>PVLC010003432.1:20745-60543 GCA_004027655.1 Graphiurus murinus
CCCAGCATTCGGGAGGCTGAGACCGGAGGATCCGGGTTCGCGGCCAGCCTCAGCTACCTAGTGAGGCACTCTGCAACTTAGTGAGACTCGGTTTCAAAATAAAGAATAAAAAATAGGGCTGGGGGTATAGCTCAGAGGTAGAATGCCCCTGAGTTCAATCCCCAGTACCGCAAAAAAAAAAAAAAAAAAAAAAAAAAAATAATGGGTGAGTTAGTCTGAGAACACTATGAATAAGCAGAACATTGACAAAAAATATAAAGAATGTGCTTGAAGCCTTCAGAGCTAATAAGGCAGTGAAAGTATTTATATATGGCCAAGATCCAATAGGAAGAGAAATCTAAAAATTTTAAGTAAGGCTGGCATTTTAAACCACTTTTCTCCTAGGTTCATCCACTGACTGAAGACAACACAGAGATGTAGGAGGCTGAACAAAGTCTTCATCAAATTCCTGAGTTCTGAGAAAAAAGAAGTGGAGTTAAGGGCTACAAATAAGGGGGCCCCTACTACAAGTCCCAGGCTTTAGAGGTTGAGTCTAGAAATCACACACAGTTGTAGTGCTGAACTGGAAAACATTCGAATGGAAACACTGAAAAAACAAAGCCATTTTTGAATGATCTTAATTGCTGACTATATATAAAGTGATAACCACTTGCTAAAAGTAATCTCAAATCTTTTCTGTAGGAAGATAACTTCATCTTGAGCCTCAAATTTGTCTACAATTATTACTATGTTTGGCATTCAATCAAAACTGACTAAGTACTCCACAAGACAAGACTTTGTGAGCAAAACCCACCAAAGGAACTATGTAATGGGATTATCACACAGATTTTAAAGTAATTGTGCTTTCTACAGTCAAAAAGTAAAAGTCAAGATTAGAAATTTCAGCAGAGGATTATAAAATATAAAACTGAGTGTGTGGCAGTGTGCCTATTGTCCCAGTTATTCAGGAAGCTGAGGCAGGAGGATGGTGAGTTTGAGACCAGCTTGGGAAACACAATGAGACACTGTCTCTTATAAGAAAAATAAGAGGGCCAGGTGTGGTGGCACATGCCTGTAATCCCCTGTTTCAAAATAAAAAATAAAAAGGGCTGGGGATATAGATCAGAGGTAGAATACCCCTGGGTTCAGCCTCCAATAGTACAGAAAAAAAAATATCGGAAGTTGGGGGTGTAGCTCAGTGGTAGAGCATGTGTTTTTGAGATACTGGGTTCAATCCCCAGGAAAACAAAACAAAGCAAACATCTGAATTAAAAATCCAGTGAGCCTGGCATGGTGGTACACACTTATAATCCCGGTACTTGGGAGGCTGAGACAGGAAGATCACAGGTTCGCTGACAGCCTCGGCTACTTAGTGAGGCCCTCTACAACTTAAGATGCTGTTTCAAAAATAAAGAATAAAAAATAGGGCTGGGGGTGTAGCTCTGTAGTAGAATGCCCTTGGTACTGCAAAATAAAGAAATAAACAAAAAGAAAAGAATCCAGTGAATTATTTTAGCAGCATATTTGACAAGTGAGATCTTAGCACTTCTAAGATAGGTCAGAAGATAAAATGTCTGAAATGAAGCAAAATCAGAATGTAGGAGACATAGGGGAAATCAAAGTATAATATTGGAATCAGGAGAAAAGAAATTAACATGAAGTTAATTTAATCAGGAGAAGAGAAATTAACATGAGAAAAGACCTCAAAATTCGACCAATGGTTATAAGCCCCAAGCAGCATAAATGCAAGATGGGGTTGGAGGAAACCCTTACCTAGGTACTTCCCAACTTCCCAGTACAGTTATTCAAAAACCAAAAGGAAAAGTGCTTGCTTTTTTTTTTTTTTTTTTTTGTTAGCCCAGGGGCATTCTACCTCAGAGTTAAACTCTCAGCATTTTTTGAAACAGGACTTGCTCAGTTGCTGAGGCTATCCTGGAACCTGTGATCCTCCTGTCTCAGGCTACCAAATACTGGGATTACAGGTGTGCACTACCATGCCTGGCTTAAGAAAGAAGCTTTCTAACGGAGCTAGCGCAAGGTTCAGACATTTGGAAAAGCAAACATAACAATGATAATGGATTCTTTAAACTTTAAAACCAGAAGATAAGTAAGCGGCTATCTTTAAAGTGCTAAAATTAAGTAACCACTAAAATTCTATAATGAGCAGAAAGATCATTTAAAAATGGAAGCTTAGCTGGGTGTGGTGGCGCACGCTTGTAATCCTAGCATTTGGGAGGCTGAGACCGGAGGATCCAGGTTCTCGGCCAGCCTCAGCTACCTGGTGAGGCACTCTGCAACTTAGTGAGACTCGGTTTCAAAATAAAGAATAAAAAATAGGGCTGGGGGTATAGCTTGGAGGTAGAATACCTCTGAGTTCAATCCCTAGTACCACAGGAAAAAAAAAAAAAGGAAGCTTGTTTTAACTCTAATCATAAAGCTCAAGATGTTAATCTACTATAATACTGATGAAAAGCTAGTGACATTTAATGGTTAAAAATGCTATTTTCTGGCCGGACGTGGTAGCTCACGTTTGTAATCCCAGCATTCGGGAGGCTGAGACCGGAGGATCCGGGTTTGTGGCCAGCCTCAGCTACCTAGTGAGGCACTCCGCAACTTAGCGAGACTCGGTTTCAAAATAAAGAAAAAAAATAGGGCTGGGGGTGTAGCTCGGAGGTAGAATGCCCCTGAGTTCAATCCCCAGTACCGCAAAAAAAAAAAAAAAATGCTATTTTCTGTTTATCCTTGTACTACTTTGATAAACTTTCAAATCTATCTAAAGACATTCTTCAAGTCATATAAAAGTAATTTCAAATGAAAGACCAGATATGTAGAATGCAGAAATGCACCAACTGTATATATATGTATAAATGGAGTGAATTTTGGTATGCTAGCATTGTGAAAATGTCTTGTGAAGTTTGGGGTACACAGTATTAACATAATACGACAATAGTACCTAGGTCAGGTAATCTTAAAGCCCAGACAGAGGTAAATCTATTAATTTATGTCAGACTTTTAACAAGTCCAGGATATATACCTTGGTCTTTAAGGTAATTATAAGATGAATAAAACAATCTATGGCAGTATGTGGAGAGCAGGCTGGGCCCTGCTGAGTTACTCCACGATGAACAGAATCGTAATTTTCAGGCTGTGTGCTTAACCCTGAGTTACTGCACTTTGTAAAGCAGCAGTTTGCCATGAGTTACTCTATTTGGAGACCAGGCATTGAGGTAGAATTATTTTATACCTTGTTTGCACAAGTAAACACTGTCTACACAGCACAACCATATAAGGCACAGACTGATAAATTAATCATGCTAATAAAAATGATCACTGTGAACTTATCAAATTAAATCAGTAGCACACAGGTGCACGGGTATACCAACCTCCTATCAGGAAAACCAGACATAAGAGGTTATGGAAAGCAGGGCATGGTGGCACATCTGTAATTCTAGTATTTGAGAGTAACTAAGACAGGAGGATCTCAGGTTCAAGGACAGCCACAGCAAGTAGCGAAAGTAGTAGCAACCTAGTAAGACCCTGTTTCAAAAATGAAAAATAAAATAGGGCTGGGGTTGTAGTTCAAGGATAGAATGTTCCTAGGTTCAATACCTAATACCACCAAAGGAAAAAAAAAAAGTGAGCTTATCAAACACACCAGAGGTAACCCCTTCACCTGAGACCCAGAATTACATAAATGACCACAAAGAACAGAAAGTGAAATAAGTAGTAGAGCCACAGGGTATGAATCTTGAAAAAAAGTATTTCCATACAAGTTAACTATTAGTATCAGTAAGCCACTTCCCTTTCATATGAATTACAGGCAATAATTTCTGGTAATTGGTTAGAATGGACAGAAAAATTCAAGTTATGGGAAACAATCACAAAAGCAAATCTCTACTAATTACAATTAAAACAATTGTAAATAATCTTTAAAAAAGACAAAATCATCTATGTTAGTTCACACATTTAGTAATAACAATATCCTTAACAATGAAAAATGAAAATCTTACTTCTGCAGGGCTATCTCCTTCTGCTGGTATAGTTCATTCAGAATATCCAGTTTCTGCCTCACTGTTTTGCACTCATCTTCCAGTCCATCTTTGGTAGACTGCAGTGAATTGCGGTCACCTTCTAATTTCTTTATTTGGTCTGTAAAGAATAAAACAGCTGATCTCTATGTGTGCACAAGGACTTCAGAATTTGGTTGCAGGGGTAGTACTGAGAGGAGTGAGAAGCATGAAAGCAAGAAGTCATTCTGTATCTTTCCAATGAAATTTTAAATCTTTCCAACATGTTACAATTACAATTTCTTCTCAAGAAGAACCCACCTTCCAGGTTACATTTTGTGGACACGGAGACTCTTAGCTTAAGTTGTAAAATTTTTAGATCCTGTTCAACTACTGATATTGCAGTTTGTGTCTAAAAAAAAATGCAGAAGAGAGATGTTGTCTTAAAAGAGAGGCCCAGTAAAAATGTGCAATCACTTATGGGACTCTTACAAGGGACTATACCCGAGAGACATCCATCATCTGCTTAATTTTATTTTTCATCTTCTCATTCCGGTCACCTAAAAAACAAAAGTCCTCAATTGGTTTTTTTTTTTCCTTTTCTTCTTAACTGTATATTTTCTTGACTTCCCCCCAAATAAACAATGATCATGTTCAAACATTGAAAGAAAAAACAATTAACCATCAGAACTCATTAGACTAAATGACTTTTAAGACAACTGCAAACTTAAAGTGAATTCCGGTTTATACAATAAAATTGTTATCTGTGCTGTCCCTGAGCAAAAGACATACGTGAGGTGAAGTCCCTTCATTTCTAGCACATCTCCCCATAGGCAAGTATCTTATTCAGACTCACTTCTCTGTTCTCTCCCAAATCTGCTGCCAGGTGTGGTTTAAAATACCTTCTATGCAAGCAATATCCAACTTGGGAAACAAAATCTGGAGACATATTCCTCTACTGCTACCCTCCCTCTAGTTTCTCAATATCCACTAGACTCTGTTCTCACAACCTTAGTTTATGGCTCCAACCACTTCAGTACTCTTAAAGCTGCTGTGGGCCTTAAAGATAATGAGATTATAGAGCCACAGAGATAATGAGTATTATAATCAAATATCTCTATAAAATTGAGAAACAAATTTCTCCTACTGTACAGTGTTTATCACTTAGCAGTGTAAGACACAACTACTCAGCTCTAACACACATATCTAGCTCTCAATGGGATGGAAAAACAAAGTCAATGTTGTTTGTATTCCTATTGCTACTCTACACCCCAGAAACTCATCTCTGCACAAGGCAAACAGATATATCTACAAGTCCAGTGATTTTCATCTACAACTCCAACACTGAAGAAGAAATTTAGCCAAACAAAAAGGTAAAAAGGGGTCCAACCTCCCTGAGACTGATTTTACCTGCCAATTCTCCATTGGCTAATTCATCTGACTCATGTCCTTTACTTTGACCTTCAGATTCAGATTCACATTCTAACCGATTCAATTGTGTAATGCAATTAGTCAAAGCCTAGAAAAGAGTAAAAGGGTAGAAAAGCTTCTGTAATTTAGCATATTTCAGAAGAATTCATGAGATTAACCATGTGTTCATGAGAATAAACTTACATTAATATTATCATCTGTGTGAGCAAGAACTACTTGTAAATTTTTCTGAGTCTTCTCAAATGATTTCATCTGCTCACTGAGGTCAGCATGTGCTTTACGCCAGTTTTCAAGTTCCTGCTGCAGCTAAAAAGTCAAAATACATGAATTCATAGGGGTTAGGGGCTTTGCACTGAAAACATCAGTACCATGTGAACGAGACAGGGAAGTAAGAAGCCATGCTGCTCCTGGCCTCACTAGGAGTTGAGACCTCAGTTGAGAGCGGAGAATGGTCCTGTTCCTCAGTAAGAATATCAGAGCTGTCAAGGAAGTTGACCCTGTTTATTGCATTCTCAGAACACTGCAGCAAATTCAAGTAATTTACTTCCAGTAGCAAAGGATGGGCATATCTCACTCTCTCCTAAATCTAAACTCCTGATCATGTAATATTGCCCTGGCCAGTTAAGCAGTAACTATTCAAAAGAGGGTTATAAAATATTTTTTGTCTAAAAAGTCAACCCATTTCCCTTTGAAGCCACTCAATAACTGATTGGTGTTTGATAAAAACTACACACTCTGAGAGCTGCAATAAATTGTACAGAACAGAAAATCCAGAATAGTGCATACATATGCACTCAATTTAGGGAACATGGTTTAAAACCATGTCACATATCTAAGAACAGGATCCCATATGAGTAGTTCCTTATCTTAAAAACTATCAGAGAAAAAATAATTACCAGGTAATGATATTTGGAACTCTAGTTTACATTATCTATGACACAAACTTTTCTTTACCTGCTCTTCCTTCTTCTTAAGCCTAGTATTTTCTTCTTCAACTCGATGCCATTCAAACTTCACCTTCTCTTCACTAAGTTTAGCTTCATTAAGAGCAATTTGAACCTAATGCAAAACACTATAATTAGTGAATTAATTCCAAAGGAAAAAAAAAGTTACACTTTCCCAACCAGATATCATGTGGTTTGCATTTTTTGCACATGTTAGCACACATTGAATTTCTGCTGCTCAACAGAACTTAAGACATAGTACTAATATCCTGCATGAAGGGTAGGCAGCTTTACCTCTGAAAGTTCACTCGTGTTTATTAAAATAACATCCTTTAACTTCTCTATAGATTTCTTGTTTTCCAGTATCTGCCATGTGAAAACAACACAAAACATGTATTAAGATTTCAGTAGAAAAACATATATATGCTAAAAAAGAAGAAACACGAACATTATCATATACCACCCTCTACATTTCAAGTATAAGCAGGGAATTCAGTTTAGCCTATGGGAAAATCAAGAACTTAAAGAGATGAGAGAAAATAAGTAAAGTCATAAATACTTCTCAATATCCACAACTTTCATGACCATATAAACAGGTCAATGTAAAGAAAAAACAAACAAACAAACAACAACTTTCAAGTAAACCAGTTCAAATCAATGGTTTTTCTTCCTAGTAACAGAGAAAAAATAAATCCCCAAGGTCACTTTAAAAATTTTCTTGCCCGAATTAAAATTTGTAGAATTTAAGGAAAATAGAGAGCTCATATACAGAAGAATTTAAAAAAAAAATTATGAAAATACTGGCTCCTCAAGCAGAAGGAACATAACTTTTTACTCTTTTTTTCTTATAGGAAGAAGGTGCTGCATACTAAACAAGGGCCTCCTGCATACTAAACAAGAGCTCTACCATTTATGGGTTTTCTGGTTTGGTTTTTTTTTTTTTTTTTTTGGTGGTGGTGGGCGGGGTTACTGGGGATTGAACCCAGAGGCATTCTACCTCCAAGTTATACCCCCAGCCCTTTTTTAATTTTTGTTTTTGAAACAGGGTCTAAGTTGCAGAGAGTCTATTTGCTGAGGCTGGTCTTGAATCTGTGATCCTCCTGTCTCAGCCTCCCAAATACTGGGATTATAGGCATGCATAGGCATGCATCACCAACTCTTTAACTGTGGAGCATATGCCTAGTAACTTCTTTCCGAAGAATACAGTATACAAAGGATTGAAAAAAAGTAACTTTACAGTGGATAAACCTGACAAATACTATACCTCATCTAAGTGATCAAGTTTCTTTCTTTTTTTTTTTTGACAGTACTAGGGATTGAACCCAGGAGCTTTCAACCTCTGAGCTACATACTCAGCCCTATTTTTTATTCTTTATTTTGAAACAGGGTCTCACTAAGTTGCAGAGAGACTCACTAGTACCTGAGGCTGGCCATGAACCTGGATCCTCCAGTCTCAGTCTCCCAAGTACTGGGATTACAAGCGTGAGACACTATGCCTGGCTTTCAAGTTTAACTCTTAACTGAGGGTGGGATACATGAGAACCCTCCCTGCTATCTTTGTAACCTGTATGTAATTCCCAAACTATTTTAGGGTAAAAAGCTATTGAAAAAGGAATATTGTAAAAACAAAATACAAGGACTATTCAACTTATTCAACTGGATTACAGTTTCTTAGTTGTTCTCCATGTCCTGGAGGACAGAACCAAGCAATATGAAAATTCTCCAGGGATGAGGACACAAATATTCCCCTAGGCCCATAAAAATAAATTATTTAATCAATACTAAAGTTCCACAAAATGGGAAGGAGTAGGTTCAACTTTCCTGACTCCTAACCTTACTGAGGTTAACAGCATGAGGAAAGTTCAACTTATCGGAGCTACTAAATAGTTCAAAAGTCAAATTATACTAATGCTTAGCGGTAAAACTCTTACCAAGTCATTATTCTTAGCATTTTGTTCTTTCTCAGATTCTAACATAGCACCAAGGCTTTTAGTTTTGTCACTCAGAGTTTCATTAATTTCTTCAAGTTTCTTGATTTTATCCTATAAAAATAAAAGATACCAGGATTAGCAATCATTACTTATTACATTTATTTTTTAATATAATCCCAAAAAGAAAAAGAATTTTTACTTTATATTTAATTGCTTCATCAGAGAGAACCATATTTTGTTTCTGGATTTCTTGAGCACATTTCTTTGATTCCTTGATCTATGTAAAATAAAGCATTTAGAATTAGAATTTAGATTACAATGCTATCAACACTTATTTCCAAGTAGGTAACCTTACAGACTAAAGTAATACTTTATACATATGACTGCTAAAGAGTTGAATGGCTTGTAGGAAATAATGGAATAAAATATGATTTAAAAATAGAATAATTGAACTATGAAACACGTAGGAATGATTCAAGCTGGAGTGAGGGGGAAAATAAAATAATAATATACCTTATGCTCATAATTTGACAACTTTTGTGTAAGTTCTACATTTTCTTTTGTCATATTCTCCACTTTTTCAGCAATTTGTTGTTCAGTGACTGAAAAGGGAAAAAATCCACAAGATTATTATGATCACTAAATGAAACTGAATTACTCAAAGTATTAGTGGCACAGGCATGTTATCTGGCACCATGAGGGAAAAGAACTTTCTCAGCATAACTGTTATGCTTTTAAAAAGCAGCAGGTAAATAGGAATAAGGGTATAAAAATACTATCAGAACTAAGAAAAATAAGTGAACCCTTATTTCTTTTTTTTTTTTTTTTTTTTTTTTTTTGCGGTACTGGGGATTGAACTCAGGGGCATTCTACCTCTGAGCTATACCCCCAGCCCTATTTTTTATTCTTTATTTTGAAACTGGGTCTCACTAAGTTGTGGAGTGCCTCACTAGGTAGCTGAGGCTGGCCACGAACCCGGATCCTCTGGTCTCAGCCTCCCAAATGCTGGGATTACAAGCGTGCGCCACCACGCCCGGCTGTGAACCCTTATTTCAATGACATTCTAATTTAAATTTATTTTGAAAATGGGAAATATAGTAAAATGTTATAGCTTGTTGTCCCTCCCTTCACAAAATACTTTACTTCTCAGAAAACAGAATCACTTCAAGATGTATCTAATTTGCAAAGAGAAACAAACGGAAAATGCAAGCACACTGATTTACATTAGTATTATTCAATTTATCTACACAAATCAATATCTAAGGTACTGATTAATCATTAGCATATAAATACTGTTCACATGTAATAAAGCTATATTACATCAACATTCAATTTGCCCCAAATTAAACTAATCAGTTTCTCCCTACAATTTGTTCTTCCTCATCCTCTATCTCAGTTGGTACCCTCATCATCTATTCTATTATCCAAGCAACAATCTAGGAATAGTAAAATTTTTAGGAGTTAAGTCACTCAGACATCAAGTCACTATATCTACTTCTAACATACATAAACCCTTATCAAACATCATAGAAGGTTAATAATACATGTAATAAAACAAGCCTAAATTTTTACCTTGATATACTCTATCCTTTACCTAGAAGAGAGAGAAATAAAATTAAATTTCATGTCAAACATCTGATTAATAGAAATGTATAGTTCCTAATTCAATAATCAGAACCATAACCAAACAAGAATTTAATAATGTTTTGGCTCAAGATAATAAATTCATAGGATTTAAAAACAAAATGTTTAAAGGCATTTCCAGTTTAATTGGTAGTGACACCTCATAAACAGCCTCTGCCAGTTGAAAGTACAAAGGTGTGCATCTCCTTTCATTGTAAGCTATGTTTACATATCTATAAATGAGCACCAACCTTAAATGAGCACTTACCTCTAGTAACAGAAGCGGCTACTACTTTGACAATAAACACATCACTGCTTTACTTACTCAAAATCATTCATTTGACAACTCCAAATACCCAGAATTAAGTCTAGAAACAATGACTACTCAAAAAGACAGGAAGTAAGACTAAGGGCATAATCTTTTTTTTTTTTTTTTTTTTTTTTTGGTGGTGGTACTGGGGATTGAACTCAGGGGCATTCTACCTCCAAGCTATACCCCCAGCCCCTATTTTTTATTCTTTATTTTGAAACCGGGTCTCACTAAGTTGCGGAGTACCTCACTAGGTAGCTGAGGCTGGCCGCGAACCCGGATCCTCTGGTCTCAGCCTCCCAAATGCTGGGATTACAAGCATGCGCCACCACGCCCGGCCAGGGCATAATCTTTGTACAGGGATATGCCTCTTCCAGTCACCAGATAACATCTTAGAAATCCTACTCAAAGTTAGCTACTGACTGAATTTTGAAATAATCTAACAAGCTACATCATATCATTTCCATGGACTACTAAAAATAGTGCTAATAAATGTGAAAGAGCCAGGCGTGGTGGCGCACGCCTGTAATCCCAGTACTTGGGAGGCTGAGATAGGAGGATACAGGTTCATGGCCAACCTCAGCTACTTAGTGAGGCCCTCCACAACTTAGTGAGACCCTGTTTCAAAATAAAAATTACAAAATAGAACTGAGGGTGTAGCTCAGAGGTAGAATGCTCCTGGGTTCAATCCCCAGTACCGCAAAAAAAAAAAAAAAAGAAAGAAAGAAAGAAAGAAATGTGAAAGGGAAGAATGCTAGAAGAGAATGCAGCACATGCAACAAGAGAAATGACAGCTAACATCTTCCTGAAAGACAGCAATGAATTGTAGGATAATAAAAACTAAGCAGTTACTAATTAAAAACAAAGTACTTCTAAATTTCTTTGTAACTCAGAAGATATTCTCCTTTCAAGTGTTATAAATAGTGATCAGATACTCACACCAGTCCACATATCATCCATGGTATCTTGGTAGTATTACAGCAGCTAGAACACTGCTTATAATAATTTTGGTATAGGAAAATGCATTCAGAAAACTCCAATATGGAAAGAATTGACTACCTAATACCATTTCTTTGCTAATTGAAGAGTAAGCTTCCTTTGTCCCCTTTTGCCCAAACTGACAGGCAGGGGAAAGTGGGAAGAAGCAAAAAGAAGGGTAAAGGCAAAGGTTCCAAAGTCAAATGCTGAGACCGAGGAGCAGAAGTTAGGACACAGAGCCCTTGTGACCCAATAAATAGAAACAAGTGCTAGAGTTATTGAAATGGGAAACACAAGTGAGAAGTACAAAAGTCACATCAAATCTGCTTGGGGTGGAGGAGGAACACCACTAAGGAATGAAAATTCAATAATGTGTTTTTGAATACATATGATCTGTATTTCCTGAGCATATGATCAAATCATAAAATGTGGGAAATGATATGTAAAGACTGAAAAGTTACTTCTATCATTTTGTGCATTTATTTGCAGCATTTTTTACTGTGTGTGTGTGTGTATATATATATATATATATGCATGTGTTTACATAATATACATGCAGTCTTATCAATACTTTCAAGACTTAGTTCTGGTTTTTTTCACTTCATATTAAATTGTGAGCATTTTTTGTGCTCCACTGTCTTTGAAATATATAAAGCTGCCTAACATCCTATTATATGAATGTACAGTAACTTTAAAATTCTCCTACTATGGATTGTTTAGGTTGTACCAACTTTCCACTCTAATATTATTCTGCTGAACACCTTTATACAATATCTTAGTGCATATCTTATTTCTTTAGGATAAATTACTACACATATTATAGTATGTGCAAGGCTATCCTATTTCTTATCCTATTTTAAGGCTTCTGATTCATATTATTATACTACTTTTCAGGATGGCTGTAAGAATTCCCAATTCTACGACAGTTTATATATGCACATACCTAATTCTTAATCTTAGATTTTTATATAAGAAATTTATAAATGAAAGTTTTCTCATTGAGAAACATCCTATCTTCTTGTCTTAGGTATTTATCAATATAGATTACACTGAACTATTTGACAAATTTAGCTTGAATTATAATCATTAATTTGTGTTTGTTAATACCTGAAAAGAAACAAATAAAAGGGCCAATGACTACAAAATACTCCATATATTTATGAGTCAAAAGTATAAGTAGGTTATTTACTCACAACAAGAACAGTTCTCCAGAAGAAAATGGCAAGTGAAACAATTCCCAATAAAGCAGTGAGAAGTACAGGTTTCCATGGCAGTCCATAAAAATCAGGTCCAGGCTGAACATCATCCGGCAATGTAGCAACTACCTGAAACAGGCATATTAGAAATAACGAGAAACTTTAGGGAAATGTATACAGCAGTCACAAATTAAACTACTTTTCTGGATGGCTGTAAGAATTCCCAATTCTACAGCAGTTTACATACGCACCTAGAAATTCTAACCTCCATTAGATTACTGCCCCCTCAAAAATCTTCAAAAGCTTCTTTTTCAAGAAAGAGAGGATACTAGCAGTCTTAAATTTCTTGTTTGGTTTGTAGAGTTTTAAGTATAATGAGCCTAAATATTAAGCTGAGCATGTATTTCCAGTTTAAAATAGGTCTTCCCACATCATGCTGTCTAATACATGGCTAGAATCCCTTCAGATCATACTTTCCTCTTAGATAAGTTGGGTTTTTTTTTTTTTTTTTTTTTTTTTTTTGCGGTACTAGGGATTGAACTCAGGGGCGTTCTACCTCCGAGCCAAACCCCCAGCCCTATTTTTTTATTCTTTATTTGAAACCGGGTCTCACTAAGTTGTGGAATGCCTCACTAAGGAGCTGAGGCTGGCCGCGAACCTGGATCCTCCGGTCTCAGCCTCCCGAAGATAAGTTGGGTTTTAGAACTTAAAAAAACACGTAAGACAAACATTTAAATGATAAAAATAGTCAACTTCCATAGCTGCAAATAAAACCAACATAATGAATACAAATGGATTTTTAAATCTTAATTCCATAAACTCTTACAAAAAGACATGTAGTGAGTAAATTCAGACAGCTCTTGATAACCAGTTTAGATAAACTGCTCTGAATGTAACTATTTTCTATAAAACTCAATGACTTAATTCTGCTCGCTCAAAGACAGTGCATTAAAGACCGGCTGCCTACTCTACACTGTTTTCACTACCCTCTACAAGTACAGGGTATAACTGTCATACTGGCTCTATCTCCCAACGGTAGTAAAGAGAGGAATATGCTGTTTTTACTGTAACTGCATCCCAGAACATAACCCGGTACCTGTCGCCTAGTAAGTACTCTTAAAAAAAAACAAAAACAACATGGAACAAGTAAGGAAAGTTTCTCAAATATACTCTCACCGGCCTCCCTGAACAGCACAGCCAAGTCCTGCCTGCCTCGGGCCTGACACACGCCACTTCTTCGCCCTGTCAGTCAGTGCACCCACTTCGCTCAGAACCCGCCACCCGCCTGACTGCCGGGGTCTCTCCTGGGAACAGGGACCGTCACCTCCAAAAGCTTGGCTATGAGGGCTGCGTAGAGCACCGACAGGGGTCCCAGAAGCTCTGGGTCCCCCGGGGAAGCAGTGACAGAAGCCATGGTGGCAGGTACTGAGTCCATTGTGTAAGGACGGCTGAGAGCAGAGGCAATAGACCCTTCCCTGCAGAACCGCACAGGCCCCCTCTTTTTCCCGTTTCCTTCTTCCGCAGAACGGCACAGGGGGCGGAGCCTGGAATGAACTTCGCCTCCCCCCGCCGCCGGCACCGTCCGCCCCAGCCAATAAAACACGTCACGGGACTAGGCTGGTGGGCGTGGCAGGACGTGCGACGCACCGCCGTGGGGCGGAGCCAGGCGGGCAAAACCAACTGTGGCGCGGGGCGGGGGAGACAGCGAGAAGTGCGCGGAAGGGTCCAAGTGAAGAGGTGGTAGCGCGCCTGTAATCCCAGGATTTTCGGAGATGAGGCAGAAGGATCGCAGGTTCGGGGCTAGCCTCAGTAATTTCATGAGGCCTTCCACAACTTAGTGAGACTGTGTTTCAAAATTAAAAAAAAAAATAGATAAAATAGGGCTGAGATAGAACGTCCCTGGATTCAACCTCCAGCACTCTACACACACACACACACACACACACACACACACACACACACACACACACACGAAAGGGGCTCACCTGTCCCAGGTACTGGGAGAAGACCGGCAAATTAAAGTGCCTCGGAGGAAACCGATGGAGCTACCAGGAGGAGAGAATGAGCTGGGTTTAGAAGAAAGGGGGAAAGTCTGCCAGAGCTGGACCCTTTTGTCCAATGTGCTGAACACCAAGCACCTGCCCCAAATGTCCAGAAAGGAGAGGATACTCCTGTCCTGCTGCCTTCTGAAGGACCACCTCTCAAACTGGGCGGCCTTTCTTCTCTGCCCACTTCAGTCCTCTGCTTATTCTCCCTTCCCGACCTCCGCTTGCTGATGGCACACTTTTAAAAGGCTGCATCCGAAGAATCATGTCATTATTGCTCTTATGCCAGTGGCTTCATTTCTAGGTCCCACATGACTTGTGGAAGAGAGAGTAAAATGAGCGGTCTGCAAATCACGGTGCTAAAAGTTGAAGAAACTGAGGACATTTAACCTCAGGTAGGAAAAATATTTGTAGATCTTTAAAGATATATCTTTGAGTTAAAAATAAAATCAACTCAAAAGAACAATCAAGCAAGAACAGGAAAACCCTGAAAAAGAAGCGGAATGAAGGCTGCAGTGCGAGGGGGAGGACAAGCTCTGTAATTAAAGGCAACAGAACTGAACAGAGACTTCTCAAAAGAAGATATACAATTGGCCAATAAATATATGAAAAAATTTGTTCAACGTCACTAGTAATCAGGAAAATGCAAACCAAAACTACACTGAGATTCCACTTAACTCCAGTCAGAATGGCAGTAATCAAGAATACAAACAATAACAAATGTTCACGGGAATGTGGGGGAAAAGGAACTCTTACACACTGTTGATGGAATTGTAAATTAATACAACTACCATGGGATCAGTTTGGAGGTTCCTCAAAACACTAGGAACGGAACCATTGTATGATCTAGTTATACCACTCCTTGGTATCTTTCCTAAAGAACTAAAGTCAGAAAAATGCATACCCATGTTTATACCAGCACAATTCACAATAGTCAAATTATGGAACTAAGCCAAGTGTTGTTCAATAGATGAATGGATAAAGAAAATGTGGTATATGTACACAGTGGAATTTTACTCAGCCATAAAAACAACAAAACTATGTCATTTGCGGGAAAATAGATGGAATTGGAGAATATTATGCTAAGCGAGATTAGTCAGTCTCAGAAAGTTAGGGTGATATGTTTTCTGTCATTTGTGGAAGCTGGAGAGAAAATAGAAAACATAAGGGACTTTAAATAATGCAAAGATAGGTCTGTAGAGTAGTAGTTGAATGGGGTTAAGGATGAGAGCTAGGGAGGGGAAGAAGAAGGACTGGTGAAGGAAATAGTTCAAATAATACTATGGCAATATAATTACCAACCTCCCTAACTCCTATATGGAGGAAGGAGGGGGAGCTGGGCAGAGGTAGAGAGAGGTAAGCAAAGAGATGTGTGCATGTATGCTTTAACACATGGGACTTCACTATTACGTATAATTGCAATGCACCGATAAAATAAAATTTTAAAAAATGTAGTATCATAGCTCTAAGCCCAAGACTACACACAGACCATGAGAAAAAATATAGAATACAGAAATAGGCCAAAGTTCATTGTACATTTGAGACTCAGTAAAAGCCAGTTGGGGAAAAACAAACTTGTTAATAAGTAGTGCTAGTATAAGTAGATAACCATATGGAAAATTTAAAAGTTGAACCTTTCATTATTCACAAGGATAAATTCCAAATCAATCAGAAACCTAATGTAAAAAATGAAAACAAGTACTAGAAAACACTAGGTTAATTGTCTACACATAAGTGAGCAAAATGTGTATGCATTTTATGATTATATCTTATGTCTTAAAATTATGATTATGTCTTGAAATCTAGGAGCAAAATGGAAAAATTTGTAAATTTGATTACTAAAAATAAAAAAAAATTGGCCCCTACCTATTAAAAAAAAAAAAAAAGCAAACAATGTGGTTTCACAATGACAACCTGAGAGAAAACATTTAGAGCTTATTACTGACAAAAGAGTGATATGCCTGAAATTAAAGAGCTTAATAAATAGAGAAGAGAATGGCCAGCAACCCTACAAAAAAATAGGCTGAAGAAATAACTAGATCTCAGGGGGGAAACAATGGGAATAGCTATAACATATGGAAATATGCTCTGCTTACCTCATAATGAAAGAAATGCACATTAGGCTTACACTGAAATGCCACTTCTCACTTATATTGGCAAGATCCAAACATTTAACAACATACTCAGTTGACATGCGAATGTGGGGGAACGGGCTCTCTTATATGCTGCTGATAATTAATACTAAATGATGTAACCCCTGAGTGAGATTTGGCAATTTTGGCAAAATCTCCCAAAACTGCTTTTGTATTTACCTGCTGGTTTGACTTTTTTTTTTTTTTTTTTTTTTTTTTCAGTGCTGGGGATCAAACCCAGGACCCTACAAATACTAGATAATTGCTCTAACATTGAGCTATAGCCCCAGCATAACAATCTCACCTCTAAAGATCCCAGGGATACAACAACAAATGTTGAAAAGATGTATTTACATGCATATCTATGTTTATAGCAGCACAATTCACAACCACCACATTATGGAACCAACCTAGGTGTCCATCAACAGATGAATGGATTATAAAACTATGGGATATACACACAATGGAATTCTACTCATCAATAAAGAAGAACAAAATTATGTCATTTTAGAAAAATGGATGGACCTGGAGAACATCATGTTAAGTGAGATTAGCTAGCCACAGAAAGTGAAGGATCACATGTTTTCTCTGAAATGGAGAAGCTAGGGAGTAATTGGGCTACAAGAGGGACTTCAGATAATGGATAAGAAACCCCAGTTGAATGAGGAAGGTGGTCTTAGGGGAGGAGGGGGAGGGAAAATTAACAAAGGAAACACTTTCATGGACGTTATGTATATATGTGAGAATACCAATGCCTATCTCAATATCATGTATGGGAAGGGGGGAGTGGGGAGACAGGGGGAAAATCACTATCATTATGATGTGAGGCTATAAGACTATATTGCACCAATAAAAGTATATAAAAAAGAAAAGATGTATTTATAAAACCATTATTCCAGCATATAATAACAAAAGACTGGAAACAACCAAACTGTCCATCAATAAATGAACTAATTAACCAAAGTATACTATGAAGAAAAAATAATTATAAATATCACTAGGGTATGGTATCCAGAATACATTATTAAAACAAAAAACAAGGTAGAGAAAAATATTTACAGAATACTACTTTAGCTTAGAAAGTGGGAAGAGATTAATATTTTTTTTTACAGCTTTGAGGCAAAATTGACATATAGATGTATTTAAAGAATGCATTTGATACATTTTGACATAGGAAACTAATAAACCATCATCACAATCAGGATAGCAAACATATCCTTTACCTCCAGAAGTCTCCACCATCCTCTTGATAATTCCAGCCCCTCTCTGGTAAAATTTCTATTTTAGATTTAAAATAGTAGGAGATTTGTTTGCATTTCCTAAAGTTTTTTGTGTATGGAATAGTGTATGACACATTCTATTTTCTCTGGCTTCTCTCATTTAGAAAAATTTGAGATTCATCTACATTGCTGTATTTACCAATAACAACTCATTTGTTTTTATTGCTGAGTAGGATTTCATTTTAGGTACATACCACAGTTTATCTGTCACCTATTGATGGATATTTAAATTCTTTTCAGTTTGGGGCTTTTACAAATAAAATGCCCCAAAATACTGATATACAAGTTCTTCTACAGATATATAATTTATTTTCTCTTGGGTAAATTCTTAAAAGAATGGTTGGATCTGCCAGGTGTATGTTTACCTTTTGAAGAAGGTGCTTCTAATCACCTTACATCCCTACCAGCTGTAGAGGAACTTCCTGTTCACATCTTCTCCAACTCCTGGCATAATCAGTCTTTAATCTTAGCTATTCTAATATGTGTATACTGTTAACTCGTTGTGGTGTAAATTTGCATTTCCCTGACAAATAATTATGTTGAGCATTTTTAATGTGTTTACTTGCAATCTACATAATTTCTGTGGTGAAGTGTTACTTTGCTGGGTTATAGTTTTTTCTTTTTAATAAGTTGTTTTTTTTGTTTTGTTTTGTTTTGTTTGTGGTACTGGGGATTGAACTCAGGGGCATTCTACCTCCGAGCTACACCCCCAGCCCTATTTTTTATTCTATAGCTTGAAACCGGGTCTCGCTAAGTTGCAGAGTGCCTCACTAGGTAGCTGAGGCTGGTCTCGAACCCGGATCCTCTGGTCTCAGCCTCCCGAATGCTGGGATTACAAGCGTGTGCCACCACGCCCGGCTAAGTTTTGATTTTTTATACATTGCTGCTACAGGTTCTTTATCAGATAAGTGCTTTCAGTGATCCCCTGTCTGTTTGTAGTTCGTCTTTTTCATTCACTTAACAGTGTATTTTGAAAAATAGGTTTTTATTTTGATGAAGCCCAAATTATTAAATTCCTTTTTTAAGAAGCATGATCTTGGTGTCAAATCTAAGAAATCTTTGCCTAACCTAAGTTCAACAATATTTTTTCTCTTTTCCTAGAAGCTTTACAGTTTTATGCTTAATATTTAGGTCTATATGACCCACTTTAAATTAATTTATGTACATAATAGCAGATATTGATCAATTTTTGCACATAAATATCCAGGAGTTCTAGGACCATTTGTTGTAAAGACTTTCAATTCTCCACATAATTGTCTTTCCACCTTCGTTAGAAGTCCATTGCCCTGCATGTGTGGATCTATCTCTGGACTCTTTACTCTGTTCCAGGGATTTGTTTGCAGCCCTAATTACTTTAGCTTTATAATATAAATCTTAAAGTCCGCATTCCAGGTTGTTTGCATTTCCCATATGAACTGTAGAATTAGTTGTCATTTTCTACAAAAATGAACCTGCTAGGGTTCTAATTGGTTTAATGTTGACTCTAGTGTTCAAAATGGGATGAAATGACAGCTTAACAATATATTTAGTCTGCTGACTCATCAAGTAGGTATCTCTCTCCATTTTAAGTATTCTTTAATTTCCCTTTTTTTTTTTTTTTTTTTGCAGTACTGGGGATTGAATTCAGGGGCATTCTACCTTGGAGCTATATCCCCAGTCCTATTTTTTATTCTTTATTTTGAAACCAGGTCCCACTAAGTTGTGGAGTGCCTCACTAGGTAGCTGAGGGTGGCCAAAAACCCGGATCCTCTGTGGTCTCAGCCTCCCAAATGCTGGGATTATAAGTGTGCGCCACCACACCCGGCTTTTTTATTTCTATCGGTAATATATTATAGTTTTCAATATATTGTGTCTTGTAGTTTTTGACAGATTTATGTGTATTTCATTTTTTATATTATATTTTTGTCTTAATTTCTATTCAAACTTCTAGGAAGTCAGTGAAATTACAAAGAAATTGAAGACAGATTGGCAATTAAATAACCAAACTGAAGTTGGATTGGCAATTAACTCTATAAACTTTTGGACCTTATTTCAATTTTAATTTTAATTTCTAATTGTTCATTGTTAGTATAGAGAAATATAATTGCCTTTAGGTGTAAATCTTTACCAGTGAAACCTTACTAAGCTCGCTTACAAGTTCTAGTAGCTTTTTGGTAAATCCCACAAGATTTTACTTATATATGTTCATATTGTCTACAAGTAAAGTGATTTTATTTCTTCCTTCCCCATCTGGGTGAATTTTCTTTCTTTTTTGGAATTAGTACACTGGTTGTTGCCTTACTGCATCCAATACAAAGTTGAAGAGATGTATTGAGAGGGGAAATCCTTGTTTGATTTCTAATCATGGAAAAAATTACTTAATCATTCACCTTTAAGTATGAAGTTAGCTGTATATTTTTCATGTAAGATATTTTAACTTCCCTTTTATTCCTGTTTTTTAAAATATCAGTAACCAATGTTAGGTCTTTTAAAAATATTTTTGTATCTATTGAGGTGAACATATAGATTATGTTTTTAAAGTTTATCAAATGTAATGAGTTATACTGATTGACTTTCAAATGTTAAACAAACTTTGTAACTTTGAGATAAACCATATTTGGTCACAATATTCTACCTTCTATATATTGTTGGATTTGACCTGTTAAAATTTTGTGTAGAATTTTTGTACTTATGTTCATGAGAGAGCTGTTGTTTTCTATCTCCTCAGTCATTTCTTTTTTTTTTTTTTTTTTTTTTTTTTTTTTTTTTTTTTTTTTTTTTTTTTTTTTTTTTTTTTTTTTTTTTTTTTTTTTTTTTTGTGGTACTGGGGATTGAACTCAGAGGCATTCTACCTCCGAGCTATACCCCCAGCCCCATTTTTTATTCTTTATTTTGAAACCGAGACTCACTAAGTTCCGGAGTGCCTCACTAGGTAGCTGAAGCTGGCCGTGAACCCGGTCTCAGCCTCCCAAATGCTGGAATTACAAGCGTGCGCCACCACACCCGGCTCCTCAGTCATTTCTGTATGATAAAAGCCTTCAAAATCTTTTTTCTAGCTTTCTGCAACATATATTATGGCTATTTGCAGTCACCTACTTTTCTCTCTACTTTTGTCTGAAAATTTCTGTGACAAAATACTAAAAATAATTTTAAAATTAAGGTATAACTAAACCGGGCGTGGTGGCGCACGCTTGTAATCCCAGCATTCGAGAGGCTGAGACCAGAGGATCCGGGTTCGCGGCCAGCCTCAGCTACCTAGTGAGGCACTCCGCAACTTAGTGAGACTCGGTTTCAAAATAAAGAATAAAAAATAGGGCTGGGGATATAGCTCGGAGGTAGAATGCCTCTGAGTTCAATCCCCAGTACCGCAAAAAAAAAAAAAAAAATTAAGGTATAACTAAAATATTTAAAGGGTTACAATGTAGAAAAGGAATTAGATTTTATAAAAGGAAATCATAGGAAGGAAAATTGGGAGTCAATACAAGGATGAATTAGACAACAGAGCAATGTGTAGCCTTGTAAAGCAGGTGGCTCATGTCAAGAGTTGCCCACACATGAGCCTCATAACCGCTTGTCAGGACTGTAGGGGAGGAAATGATGCAATGAGTGAGAAATTGGACTATAAGGGACTTCCAAGGTCTCTTCTAAGATCCCTCTAACTAGTGACCAACAATTGATCTGTGAGTCTGATTCCGGCATAGCTCTCCCAATCAAGTCAGAGCCCGTTACTCCCCAATCCTATCAGCTATTATACTACTTCTTTGAAATGTCATACCAACTAGTTCACATATCCTCTACCTTCCCAATTTTCACATATATTTGAGAAGTCCTTTCCTTAAGCCTTTCAAAAATCAAAATTCTGCTTTAAACCTCTTAAAATTTTCTATTCCTAGTACAACATACTATACACAGTGGGCCATCAAAATGCTTTTTCAGCAATCCCTTTCATGTTAGTCTCTTAACACTGTGCCCTTCCTTGCCAATCATGGACCATATCCTGGCACTACATCTGTGACCTCCCAACCCAGAATAGAAAAAGGCTCTGGGCACAACTAGAAATATAATTAACAAAGAATGCCTCCCACATCTGGAGGCTGTTAAATTTTCCGAGTGATGCTGATTCATTCTAATAATCAAGATATGTCTTTGGAGACTGCCTTAATCACTGGGAACTTCATAATTCTGACTGCAAGGTTCATATACACTTTTACCCAGGCGGCTGCCACCACCACAAATGAACATGAAGAAAACTGAAAAAAAAAAAAAGTTTGGTTTTCCACCATCTTCCCCATCCTGGTGATCTTTCTCCTGAATTCCCTGGGCATTCAGCCTCTTTACACTATCGACTGCCTAAATAAGAATGAGAAGGGAGATGAAACCCTACAAAATGTAAGGGAGCTCACCAAACACTTCACATTTAATTCATACAACAATTGCAGTAGTAATATCTACACATTTCACATGAGGAAGTTGAGATTCCAAATTTCATAATTTGCCCAAACTTCTAAATGACTTTGAGATTTAAAACCAGATCATCCTGGCTCAAAACCCATGCATTTTACAGAAAAACAACAACAGAATTAAAACTTTGTTTTCTACATAAGTCTTGAAATAAAAGAACTTAACTAGAAACAACTTTCTTTGAGAAGGCTACTTTCTCCATACCACTAAGGGCAATTTGGCCTCCAACTTCTGAAAAGCTGGTTCATTTCTACAATTTAGCTATAAATCCAATAACAACAAATACCACAAGGGGGAGCAAATTCACAAAATGCTTAGATAAGATTTTAGATTAAATGTCTCATTTATCATGACTCCCTTTAGAAAGATCAGTTTGAATAAGTATTCTGCCTTAAGTGACTAAAAAACAGATCTGACCAATTACTTTCCTGTTAAAATCTTCAAAGGATCTCCTACCATTAGTAGTCTAACACCACTAATATTGCCACACAGCTTCCTTGATGATTTGCCCTGCCATCTCCCAGCAGACCATCCATCCCCTCTAACTCCACACTTAACAACACTAGCTACTCACACTTCCCTGGCCTCCCCAAATATCCTTGTGTCTGAACGTGTTATTTCTTCTGACTGCCTGCTTCCCCCATCATCCTCCGTGGAGCCCTTCTAATCAACAACTAACTACATGTCAAACTCCCATTTGTCCTTTGCCTCTACTTAAAACATATCTCAGCTAACTTCCTACCTTATCCATCACCTCCAACCATAAACCAATTTATGGAATATACTGTTCCATCATCAGATAAATACTTCTCTTCTCCCAAAGCAAATGTCTCTGTCTCCCTGGCTCAACTGAAATGTCCCGAGGGGAAGTACCATGTTTTACAGATTTACACATGCCCACTGTGGCAGGCAGCGAATCCTCCTCATGTGCTAACCTAAGAACCCATTAAAGTCACACACTTATGGCTTGTTTGAGGAGCTATCTTCAAAGAGTATGGAATCATTTTCATAGACATTTTAAGTTTTTCACATCATGATCGAAATCTACTTAAAAATTATAATAATCAACATTCTAGCTAAAGAAATTATGTATCAAACTTACCATCCTTGTTAAGAACATCATGGATGAATATGTCAAAAGAACTGTGTTTTCCAGAAGTGTGGCATTTGCTGGCTTTTCCACGATTGCCTCCAGCTGCTTTTCTGCATCAATAGCATCAGCAGGCGTGCCTTCTGTTATAAGCAGTCCTAAAATTGAGGGAGGAAATGGATATTTTATTTTATGCTTTAGAATAAGAATTGTCTCTCTTCATTGTCAATATTCATTGAGTGTCCACTAAATATTAGTCACTGAGCCTGGAATATGCAATTCTCCTAAAGACAATTACAGAGGAAAAAAAATATTCCTAATTAAATACATTAGATCCTTTTAATCATAAAACAATCTCCAGTCCATGCTCCATCATTTCCCTGGCAATGCAATTGCTATTGGAATAATATTTAGTCATGGAAATTGAAAAAAAATCCAGAATATTATGCTTTTTCCATCACAGACAGTCACATCCAACAAGCATTGATGGAGTGCTGGTAAAACACTGTGTGAGAAGCTTCAGGAAAGTTGAAAAAGAGTGAGTCTTGTGTGAAAATTTACAGGTAGAATGCACCAGGGCTTAGCACAGTGCCTGGCACCTAGCAAGTGCTCAATGATTATCTACTAAATGGACAGAAGACAGCTACATAAAAGAGTATATGGTAATGCCAAGAGACTAAAAAGAAATGCTTACAATGTGTGGAACTGGTGTGGAGGTGCTGTGAAACAGGTAGAATTCTACTTACACTTGACAGAATTTCCCCATGAGGAGCTGAGAGGATGAAATCTCACTGCAAGTTACATAAGCCTGGAGTATATTTTGTTAAACAGCTAGGAGTCCAACATGGAATTAGTGAGAAATTGGACTAATTGCCTCTAAGGTCTCTCTCAAACCTGAGATTCCATTCACTACTGATCTATGAATTTGGTGGCTGTTACCTGCTTCTCCTTAGGGACATCAGCCTGGTATAGATTGCAGTCATCTTATTTTTCAGTGCAACATTTGTTAATATTAACTACTTTTTTCTGCTGTTTTCAAAATCAGAGAAATTTTCCCAATTTGGTTAGCATCTCAGTGCCTGAGATGTGTGATGTGACACATTGAGAAAATCTGTCTTAAAAGGGTCGTCAATATCATTCTGTGGAACCCAAAGGCATGGCAAAGAGGTTGTTCTTAATTCTGTAAGCAGAGTTTTCCCTAATCCCAAAAGTTTTTGAGCAAGAGGATATCAAATTTTAATGGTGCATGACTCATTTTCAGTTAAGTGGAACCTTTCTGAGTTTAAAAAGAGTTAAGAAATAAGGAATATTAACAAATGAATGTGATATCCTCTGGGACACAGAAGACCTCTGATATGTTCTTCCATGTCAAATTAGCTAAATTCCTCTCTGCTATGACTTCCACAGTGTGTGTGTGTGTGTGTGTGTGTGTGTGTGTGTGTGTGTGTGTGTGACTGGAGATTTATCCTAGTGCTGCCAAGCCCTGTAGTGGTTCAGGCTAATACTATAGCTATGTTTACAATCAGAACTTCTTAAAACACAAAAAATAGTAATGATGTCATCATGCCACCAAATTGGATGGACAAGATAACACAATCAGCTGATCTTCTGATTTACTGGTAAAATGAGAATGAATTACACAAAAATGAGAAAGCTATTGATACCATGATTGGGGATTTTTAAAAAATTTTGTCTCACACTAGATGTTTACGGTATACTGTGATGGAGTACTATTCACAAGTGTCAGTTTGAAATGGACTGCAAAATTCTGTACAGTTTTTTCTTATATAGTATAGGATATGTAGATTCATTCTCTACTTTTTAAGTTTTATTAATCAAGTCTAGGTAGCAAAAAAAAAAAAAAAAACCTAAAACTGGGCATGATGCCTGTAATCCCAGTACTTGAGAGGCTGAGACAAGAAGGATCACAATTTAAAGTCAGACTTAGCAACATGGGGGAAAGGGGCACAACAACTTAACAAGACCCTATTTCCAAATAAAAAAGCAAAATAAAAAATAGGGCTGGGTGTGTAACTCAGGTAAAATGTCCCTGGTTTTAATACCCAGTATCATTTAAAAAAAAAAAAAAAAAAAAGGAATTAAGCTACATTGTATCCAGTTCAGGAAAATGGGGATGAGGTGATGAAAGACACAGAAATTTGTGAATTTTAAAGCAGTGGCTCTCAAACCAACTTGTATCAAGCCAGATTTTCCTGCAGGGCAGGGTAAACACAGATTACTAATCCCACCCCCAGAGTTTCTGATCTGCTGGTCTGGTTGAAAACTACTGTTTTAGAGCATAAGGCCTTTGCAAAATAATATTTTAGATTAAAATGGCTTATACAGTTAGTCACAGCCAAACATTGGTTTTAGGTGACTTCAGTATCTGGCCTCTTTTCTAATTTCAATCTCTACCCATTTTGCTCCTCTCTCAATTACTTCAGGGATTTTTTTTTTTTTTAACTAATAGGTACCTATATTATTCTCTCCTCCATATCCTACCTATGACAACAAATATCCTAGAAAGTCATCTTTCTTTATGATATGCCTCTACATTGTAGAGAAAGATTAGAAAGCTTTACCTGGGTCTGAGTCTTCCTTAGCATGTGGCTCCTGTGGTACTTCTGAGGCACCCACGTCCTGAGCTACGGATTGATCAAAGAGGCTAGGCTTTTCAGGAAGCTGCACATTAAGATCTGAGCTCTGTTGTGGAAAACTGTCTTTATAGGGTGGCTGCATCTCTACAGGGGAGAAGAAGACATAGCGCTAGCTTGATGACACTACCTACTCAGAGAATCACACAGACCAAGACTCCCACCTCACAAAGCTCCAGGGCACTTCAGCACCACCTTCCATGTTCTAGCATCCCACCATCACAACCGGGCATGATAATAGGAGTTTCAATTTCTTTTATCCCACTTAAATGATGACCTCCATAATCAAATTTACAAAGAAACCTTTAATCCAAGCTACTTCATAAATAAGTACATTTATGGTAGAGACTTCAATAACTTCCCTTGGCGAACCAACATATGCCCACATAAATACATGTGCAAAAGAGAATTCTAGTCAAAAACAGAAACGTGAAATGTCTATTTTATACAGAAATAACATGAACTCTTACATCCATAAACATACTTGTCTTATAGAACCAGTATAGAAGAGGGCATTCACACAAGGGCAGCTTGCTAAAGTGCCTTTCAAATATTCTCAAAGTACCTCAAGGAGTCCAAGAGTGAACCTATTTCCTCCCCTTAGAGGGTCAGGGCACAGTCTAATGTGATGTATAGTGAAGATTATTTCTTTGCAACCTCATATTTTACCCGGAAAAATTGTTTGAATTTTAAATTCATATCCAAAATATATCCACCTTAATTAAATGCAAAAGTGCTTTCTTCTCTCAATTCTCAAGAAAAATTAGCACTCTGGCGAGCTAGATTTTCCTGTGGCTTTAGGTCCACTTAGAACTCTACCATATTCTCCCAGCAATGGACATAAAAAATAGATTATGAAACTAGGAAATGGAAAATTTATGTCAGGATATTGGCTCATAGTCAATTCAGTAAATATTTACTGAATGGCTTATATATGTCAAGCACTATATTTTAAGGCGCCTCATCCTGGTTCCATTCTTGATTAATATGAATGAAAGAATCGTAGGACCCAATGAAGTATAACCAGAGTAAATGGTCTTGCCCAAGATGCAGAAAAGTACATGACAATCACAAAAGATGAAAGTTGAGGGTGTGAAGGAACCCAGACAAGCTATTCATCTAAAAGTTATGTCCATCAATTCTTAGTTAGAGAGCAGTTATGATTAAGAAATTGTGTTCCTCTGGGCATAGTGGTGCATGCTTGTAATCCCAGTACTTGGGAGGCTGAGACAAGAGGATCACAAGTTCATGGCTAGCCTCAGCTACTTAGTGAGACCCTGTTTCAAAATAAAGAATAAAAAATGGAGCTAGGAGAGTAGCTCAGCGGAAGAATGCCCCTGGGTTCAACCCCCAGTTCTGAAAAAAAAAAAAAAAAAGAAAGAAAGAAATTTTGTTCTATCTTCTTGTTTACAAGAAATCTGTACTTTGTTAATGGGTCTACTTTGTGCATTATTTTCTTGTTTATATCTTTCTCTTTAGCTTTTTATAAAGTTTCCTTTTGAAAATGCTAACCATCATTAGCAATGAGAGAGATGCAAATCAAAACTTGTAATCCCAGCATTTGGGAGGCTGAGACTGGAGGATCCGGGTTCACGGCCAGCCTCAGCTGCTTAGTGAGGCCTTCCGCAACTTAGTGAGACCCTGTTTCAAAATAAAGAATAAAAAATAGGGCTGGGGCTGTAGCTTGGAGGTAGAATGCCCCCAGGTTCCATCCCCCGAAAAAAAAAAAAAAAAACCTACCTTGAGATTTCCCTTAAACCCAATTAGAATTGCAATCATCAAAAACACAAACAACAACAAATGCTGGTGAGGGTCTGGAACAATGGGAACCCTAATACATTGTTGGTTGGATTGCAGATTACTGTAACCACTTTGGAAAACAGTATGGAGGATCCTCAGACAAATGGGAATGAACCTACCATATGATCTAGCAATACCACTTCTGGGTATCTACCCAAAAAATAGAAATCAAACTATCCAGTGCATGTGTATCCATGTTTATAGCTGCACAATTCACAATTGCCAAACTACGGAACTAGCCAAGATGTCCATCAACAAATGAATGGATTACAAAACTATGGGATATGTACACAATGGAATTTTACTCAGCCATAAAGAAAAACAAAATCATGTCATTTGCAGGGAGATGGATGGAACTGGAAAACATTATGCTAAGTGAGATTAGTCAGTCACAAAAAGTAAAAAATCATATGCTCTCCCTAAAATGCGGAAGCTAGGGAGAAAGTGGGACATAAGAGGGACTCCAGATAAAGAAGGAAAAACCTTAGATGAGCAAAGGTGACTTAACTGAAGGCCTAATGCACATGATGTACTTTCACAAATATATCAAAGTCAATCACTAAACTGAACTTGAGAAGGAGGGAGGGAGAGGGAGTGGGGTGGGAACTGGGGAAGGGGTAAATGAGAGATGTATGCATGTATGCCTTTATCAGTTTGTACCTAACAAAGATGTGTGATTACAATGCATCAATTAAAAAAAGAAAGAAAGAAAAGAAATGCTAACCAGTCTCAACTATCTTAATGGAACAGAGTAAGCAATCTCCTGAAGGTAGGGATATGGACACATAGGCATCCTGTGTCAGCCCCCACTCCCCTCTCTTTTAGGCACAGAGAAACTGAACAGAATTTTACAAATAAGATATAAAGCACTTTGGTGGACCCCACTACCACCTCTGTCCAGCCCAATTCTATAAGGCCATAGGCAGGTACTTTACCTTCCGTTGGTCCAGCCCAGTCTTCCTCTAGAGGTGAAGCTGTCATCAGTGGGACACTCTCCTCTACTGTGAAGTGCTTGTACCTTACAAAATAGATCAGGTCTTGAATGTCATCAAGCACTGCAGCCTCTTCAAATATGTTATTTTCCTTTATTCCCAGATCTTTATTTTTGGTCACACGAATGTCAAGCATTTTCTCTGCTCTGCTTAAAATTTGTGACTCAGAGGCACGAAAAACCTTATCTAGGACTTTTTCCATATTATAAGGCAGGCTCTCCCGCTGTGCTGACTTCAGCTTTAATGACATTTCTTGAAGCATGGCTTCCAGCTCATAGACATCAAAGTACTTCAGGAACCGCTGCAAAGACTGCTGTTTTTTAAAGAAGCTGCTGATGATGGGCAATTTCTCCCTGAGGTCACTAAGCTCTGGCTCTAGGGCTGTAGGTGGACTCCAGCGGAACAGGTCATCTTCAGAAGTGGGTTCCTGGCTTTCTGCATCCATGGGTTGCTCTACTTCTTCGGGGTCCTCTTTTGAGATTTCTTCTCCTGTAGCCTGCTCTGCAAGTCCTAACGTGTTCAGATGTTCCTCGGGGCTGTCTTTTTTTAGATCATAATCTCTGTTCTGAACTACTTGGTTTAACCCCGGGGTCTGAGTTTTTTCCCTATCTGGAAAGTCACTTACTTCAGATGGTCTCTGGCCTTTCACATGTGCCAGAGGGCTTTCTTCTTTTCCCACCACCACATTACCTGGTTCCTTGACTAATTTGTCTATCCCTTTGGCTGCAGTTTTACTTTTTTTAAAAGTCTCCAAAATCATAGTCGTTTCTTGTTTGATTTCTTCATTTTCTGAATGGGGATTGACAGTTCCTAAAATAGCTTTTTCAGCAACTTGCAGATTAACACCTGACCGTCTATCCTGAATCCCGGGGTGTTTTTCTTTAGATTGTTTTGCACTTACAGCATTTTCGTCTTCCAGAAGTTCTTCCAGGGGATAATCATCCTCTTCTGCTGGCTTTACAGTATAGAAACCTGGTACTTCTGCACTACTGGTTTGCTCTGTTTTTTCTACTTCCTGTGTCCCCTCAGTAGTCTTGTGCTTAGCCAATCCTGAATCCGAGGAGTCCTCTTTGCCCTCCTCTTCAGAGAGCCCTATCTTCTTATTCACTTGCTTACTGACTGCAGCAGCCACTTCTGTTTCTTTTTGCCGGGAAAGATTTTTTCTCAGAGTGGGAACCTTTTCTTCAGGTTCACTTGACAAACCAAGTTCATCTGGAGCAGAGAATCTAGGTTGGTTTTGAGTTTTAAGAACTAGTTCCTCTTTAAATCGCTCATGCTGGTGCTCCACTGCACGTGTGTGTAGTTCAGGTCCACTGACCTCGACCATTTCCTCCATACCATCTTTGGATGTGCTATGCTGTTTATCTCTCGGAAATGTTGCAATAGCTAAGGATTCTTGTTTACTCTTTTCTTCGGGTGTGGGTCTCCCCCTAGCTTTATGCACAGACTCACTCTCTGAGCCATGTTCCAAAATCTTCTCTCCAGGTTTTTCTTCATGGAGCCTTCCTTTGGAGATATGAATAACTGCTTCTTTCAGATTTTCTTTGTTTTCAGAGGCTGGCTGTAATGAGTCTTTGCCCTCTTTAGCAGCTGGCAAAGAGCTGAGCTTACTGCTTTGAGAATTATCGACACTCGTCCCTTCTTGCTTCTCGTCCTCTAAATCTGACTCAGCTTGCATCAGGCTCCTCTCAGATTCCTGAACATCATTCCCTTTTCCTTTCATGTGAAATTCTATGTCCATTTCGGGGTCTTTTTCATTGACTGTTTTTGAGACTTCTACAAAAAAACCATATTCTGCATCTTTGGGGTCAGTATAACCTGTTGTTGATTGTGGCTTCCTCTGTTTGCTATTTGGGACTAATATATCATCTTCCTTTTCTTCCTCTGAATTAGAACTCTCTAAATCCGTCATACCTGCTTTTTCTTCACCTCCTGTGACAACAGAGAAGAAAGTATCCCCCCAAGTTGTCCGGATGTTTTTATCATCATTTTTGATGCCAGGGGGCAGAGTTACCTCAACCTTATCTTCTTTGTTTGAATCTTGCTCTTTATCTGTTGAAAATCCCTCCACTCCAGACTTCCCTGGAACTTTCCTATCTTCTCCGTCTTTAAAGGTTAGTAATGATAGCTCATCAAAGTTGTCCTCTATCTCCTCTTCTCCCTTCTCAATTGCATAATATTCAACGTCCAATTCCTCATCAAAATCATCTTCTAATGACGTAACCAGTCTGGTTGTCTCATCATCAGATACAAGTGCATCAGCGGTAGAGCCAAATTTGGTTTTCAAGTCTAGAGTCATTTCTTTTTTCAAAAGTTTATAAGCATTAATATCCTGTTCATTTGAGACTTGAGAACTATTGCTGGTTTTGTTTTCACTCTCTGGCACTTTAAATTTATCTTGCAGTATTTCTTCAAACGATTCAAATGAAGATTGCTCTCTTGGAGCATTATCTATTTGACTGTTTGCATGGGGGTGGCTCTTCTGAGCCAAAAATTGTTCCTCGAGATCCTTAGTATTTTCTGTGAACACACCTTCATTGCCCTGGGAGTTGGTGTCTACTGGTTCAGGTTCAGGTTCACTGTCCTTAGAAATTTCAGGAGGTTCTTCCACTTGCTCAGAAGCTTTGTCTACAGATTTCTCCGAATCTTCAGTTGCATAATTGTCTAATTTCAAATACCCTAAAAGTTCTTCTACATTATAATTATCAAAATCATCTCTTCCCCCGTCAAAACATACAAAATCTGTTTCCTGTAGAAAAATAAAAACATTATAGCATGCTACTAACCAAGTATCACAAGAGCAAACTCTTACCCATGCTAACAACAGAGATAATATCAAATTCCAGCTTGGCTTTAGGGGGGCTTTGGACTTCACTGTGGGCAATGACTGTTTGTGGGAATGGGGGACAGGAGGCTGGAACCTGCTTTCCATCCCAGTAATATTCCTTGCTTCCCTTTATTCTCTCTTCCTCAGGGGACTAAGAACACATGTAGCTGGCAAGTTTGCTCAGCATTATCACTGTTTCCTGTTTAGAATCTGTCAGAGGGAAAACAAATATTCTGTTCTTCCAAGCTGTCAGGTTTATAGGGACAGAGACCCTTATGTAGGCCCCCAGCTAGGCAGCTCTACATATGGCTGGGTAAATCTGCCTTATTCTAGACTACAATGTTAGAAAGTCCACTATTTCTGCCTTTTTTTTTTTTTAACATAGGCTATACTCTCTAAAAAGCATAATATATAAATAATAGTGACATTCTGGTCTCCATCTACCTGACTCAGTTTGTTCTGAACAGAAATAGAGAAAAGTGGAATGTCATTTATTGGGCCCTCCAACTCCTAATATACACACCTGATGTTTTAGGAATTCATCTCATAATAATCTGTCCAGGAAAAGCTGGAAGACTAGGCAACTTCTCTACCATTACACTTCTCTGCTCACTCAACTAGAAACTGGCAGAAATACCTTGCTGCCTAGCTCAAAGTCTACATGAGATTTTGGTGCATATTTTCCTTGGATTGAGAAAGATAAATCAGCTTAAGAAATAGCTTAGTGAGATCAGATATGTGGGAAATAAACATTTAAAGGGACAAAGAATGATGTAAAGGGGGCTTCCCACTTCATTACCAATTTGAAAAAAATATTCAGCAAGATAAATACCTAACTCTAAATCAGGGTTCTGTACAGTCATTAAGATCCGCTTTCAGGACTATCTATAAATCTAAATTCTTTTTTCCACTAGTAAGCAAGTTGGCATAAAAGAAGTCATGAACTGAGTGGATATTTAGAAAAACAACAAAGATAATTCTTGTCTCCTAACTAAACCTTCATAGTTTCCGGGGAAGACCTGTCTGGTGTAGTAGGGATGAGTGAGTTCCTCTTCCTATCACATTCATTTCTGAGCCCCTTTCTTAATATTGAGGTATGCGTATAGTGGGAAGTATTACGAAAAGGCAGTTCCAAAACAAGTGAGGCCCTGTGACCAATGAACTACTATCTCACACTTACATCCCAGCAGACTCGTTAGGAACAGTGAAATCCAACAGGCAATAGCTTTGCAGCTTTGTCTATTCTGCCCATCTTGTCTAAGAACTGCCTTAGCCCAGCAGCTTGCATGTTTTGCAGCCACTTCAAAAATCTGCCCAAAAGTGTCTCAATGAAGCTGGGCATCCATTACTACCAAATTTAAAAATCTAGAGAATAATCAGCAGGAATGAGGATCCTAGAACACAAAATCCTTTTAGTCACAAAATATTTTAAGTAAGTGCACCACAGAGAAATTCTTTATAGAGTATGCAATTGGTGCCTTATAGATTTGAAACTAGACTTCACCTGAAACCCTTTTCCAAAACCAAACATGACTATGATCCTTTAAATCACTAGAATCAGTAACAAGAAAACCTAGTTTGTATTCTTAGCCAAATACATAAATTGGAGTTTGATTAATTTAACCTGACTTTATATACTTAAAATGTCTAATAGCTATTCAGCAAGTAGTTTACAAATTGGGACATCTGCTTTTGCTTGTATAATGAAATTATTTACCTCTTAAATTTAATAACTAAATAGAAATATATTAAGCTCTTAATTTTTCACACATAAAACAGCAAAGAAAAGCCCTGTATATGAGTAAACAGCCTCCTATAAGAATATTTGCTTTGGTACATTAGATAACTAACAGATTATGTTATAATCTCCTTTAAATACTTGTCAAACATTTATTTTTTTTAATAGGTAGTCTGATTCCATATTAAAATTTGATACACAAATGTTAGATTGTTTTTTCCAAACAAAATATACTCAAAAGCTTTCAAATACAGTTAACTAAACCTATAACTGAAGGATTTATAAGCCATGTTACGATTGAGAATAAAAAAGAAATCTATAACATACATCTGCTGGAACTTGTAGTTCTTCTTTAGTATATTCATGGACTATCTTGATTAAGTCCTTTGGAAAATATCCAAATATACGCCCAACCTATATGAAAGAATGGGCAAAAGCGGAAAATATCAATCAAATGTGTATGAAGAATATAAATGAGAGACTTCCTAACAGTGACAGGAAATATACACATAGATAGGTAAGATAAATGTAAGAGAGATATATAGTTGTTATGATAATTATGCTGAAATTATCCAATAAAAATTAAGCGCAGAACATTGTTAAACCAACATTTCCAAAACCATTGGAGTTTTCTTTTTTTATATTCAGATTCTCAACACAGGGGACCTAAACTTAGATTTTAGAAGTAAATAAAAGATCTGCATAAGACTACTGTATATTATGTGAATAAAACTATACAAATCAGAAATGTAATAACAAATAACCTCTAGCAAGAATTGACCTGTGCATTTCATATCATAACTCATAAACAAGTACTTTTACATTTTTCTTAAATTAGTATACAATAATCATGAAAAATTAATAAATAAAAAGAACACAAACTTTCTGAAATGTATGACCATTGTAACAAATGACAAATATTTATTGATAGCATATGTTATACTAGATTTTTTTTTGTGTGTGTGTGTGGTACTGGGGATTTAACCCAGGGGCATTTTGCCTCTGAGCTACACCCCAGCCCTATTTTCATTTTTATTTTTGAAACAGGCTCTTGCTAGGTTGATGAGAGTCTCACTACTTGCTGAGGCTGCCCTTGAACCTGTGATCCTCCTGTCTTAGCCTTCCAAGTACTGGGATCACAGGTGTGATCCACCTGTGATCTAGTATAAGCTGCCACCACACCCAGCTTATACTAGCTTTTTTGAAAACTACATTTATAAGTATTTGGGAAGAAAATAAAATTATAATATGATACATACTCATCTACATACCAAGCTTCAATTTCATGCAAAATATATCCTCTGCAGAAAATCCCATTCATTTTTAGCACCAACAGCTAAGCTAGATAAGGTGTATATAAAGTTTCCCTTGAGAAATATACTGTCTTTTACTAGCTACTGACTGAAAGGGAGCAGTAGATCTCTTTTCAATCATTAAAGGATACTGATATGCAAATCAAATAGACAAAAAGAAAAAAAAAAGGACATCTTATCACTAACTCTAAAATATCCCCATTCATGAGTGTTCTTATTATATCTGGAAACTGTCTGAAAGCCAGTATTAGTGGTAGAATACTACCATGGAGATAGATGAGATGGGGCAATTAGTAGCTGCATCACTGGCAGATAAAGCCTGAAACTCTAGGAACCCAGAAAAGACTGCAAAAAGAAAATGAAGAGAAAAGAGAATCATTTTGAAAACTAAAGAGAGTTTCTAATTTCCTAAGTATAAGGTTTATGAAACGAGAGGGGAGTCTTTTCCCTTCTGAGGAAATTCTATTAAGATTGAATCTAGAAAAGAGAAAGAAACCAAAGATACATGAAGAAAGGAAATACATTTTGTCTTTGCTTAATCTTTGTCAACTGAGACCATAGGTTATATAAAGCTTCCATAATTATACACTGGGTGATATACCATTTCTTACAATCTGACAGAAAAAAAAAATGGTGCAGAATCATAGGGCCTCATGACTGGAAGTAATTTTCATGTCTAATTTTGCTTCCATATATCCTCCCTGCCAAAGTACTGGGGTGGGGGAATAGAGTATTGCCTCAAGAGAACACATTCTACCTAAGCTATTATCAGAACAAATGTACACTGCCCTTAAAGAAATATTCAAAAGGAAGGTGGATAAGACATGAACCCTTTCCTTAAAGAGTTATTACTTTATGGTAAGCTAAGACAGTACGCGAACTGCAAAGCAAAGCAAATAAAGGACTGCCACATGAACAATCTAAACAAAGTGCCTCCCAAATAATTCTCTGAGTGAAGATCCCTTCTAGCTGGGTACTGAAGGCAGGGTTCTTAAGAAGGCATGGTGGGAGTTGTGACCCAGAAAGAAAGGACAAGATCTCTAGGGATGATGTAGTAATGGGCCAAAATGTGGCAGGAGAGAAATAAAAGTCAAGCTAATTTATCCAAAGGCTCAAAGAAGGAGAGAAAGATCTTAACTGATACATTAAAAATGTAGCATTTTTAAATGCTACATTTTAATGCTACATTCCAAGAGTAAATATTACCAAGACATCCCACTTGGTAGACTTTTAAAAAATTAACAGATTCTTCTTTGTGTAGAGTAATGCAACTTTAAGTCTGTCTAAATAAAAGAGTTGTTCTTGACCACTTGATGTTTCAAGATCCTTCCCTAGAAATTGAGAATGCTAACATCGATGCATTTTCCCCATGGGGATCAATGGATCTCTCTCTCTCCTCTCTCCTCTCTCTCTTCTCTCTCCTGTTGTTTATTTGGTGCTTTACTAAAGGTGAGAACTTTCACAGTTGGGTCTGGTGGAGGGGAGAAGGAGGGGGAAAAGGACTGGGAATTAAACCCAGGGACATTCTACCTTTGAGCTACATGATCTGGGGATATCTCTAAGTTGGAAACATCCTAAAGCCATCAAGGTCCTTGCTACTACTTTAAGTAAATTAACTATCCACACATCATACTTTCTTTATTACATATCATGCTTTCTAAAAATGGAAAATACAGTACTCCTAAGTCTCTCAATCACAACACTCCCAGGGAATCTCCTCATTTAAAATATCAAGGTATAACCAGGCATGGTGGCACACACTTGTAATCCCAATATTTAGGAAGCTATGACAGGAGGATTGCAAGCTCTTGGCCAGCCTCAGCAACTCAGTGAGGTCCTCTGCCACTTAGTTTTGTTTTAAAACAACTTTTAAAACAACTGTTTCAAAATAAAAAATAAAACAGAGTTTAACTCAGAGGTAGAATGGCCCTGGGTTTAATCCCAGTGCCACACACACACACAAAAATTCAAAGTATGATATGAACATTGCCATGTCTGATATGGGGACACCCATAACACTACCTGGGAACAGAACCCCTGGGAAAAGTAAGAAACGAAGGACTCGGAAGTTGCAAAAAAAGAAAAAAAAAATCACACAGTAAACACAACACTTTGCTTTTTCTACAGAGTAATAACACCACAGATAATTAATTAACTATTTCCAGGGCTGATACTTTTTCGTAAATATTAATATTTTTTAAAAAGATGTATACATAAAGTCAATTTTAAACTAGCATGCCTGAAATAACACTGTGTACATAGCTTACAAGATTAGGTCACCCATGAGTTCTTCCTTTTTGAAGCAATGAAGAATTGTCAGGTTTTCATCATTTTAACCTTTATTATGTATGGAGCATCCTGGAATTTGATGATGAGGGGCTATAGCCAAAATCAGTTCAGTTCTGTTTCAGAAACCTTTGCTGAACCCCTATGCTGTGTCAGGCCTGAGGCCTGCTAGGAACACAGGGTAGTCTTCTTTTAATTGGTCTAGCAGAAGGGGTGGGTTAACTCTATCAAAGACCCCAAGAAAGCAGTCATTTAAATCTACAGTGCTTAAAAACCCAATCAAAAGTAAGAAAATAAAGTATGTCAAATTTTTACTTACACTTCCAGCCCAAACTTCAGGCGATCCCCTAGCCAGTTTATAATAGACATAGACAGGGTCACCTTTTTTAAAATTCACAAATCGACAATCAGGACCTGTGAAGTCTTCAACAGCTTCACCACGATACATTAACACTGTATAGAAAGATAAAATTTAAAAACAACTAGATATCAAGATTCAACTTTCACAGTCTGTATTGATTGATCAAGAAATACAGGAGTCTCACTATAAACAACAACCAAGTTTTTCTAGTACTCTCTGGAATTGCTTTTAATTCACATGCTCAAAGTACCCCAAAATTCTTAGAACTTTTATTGTTATAATCACAACACCTCCTGCAATTAGAAAAGAGAAGGGGAAACTTTCTCTAATTTTCTCTCCGGCTAATGCTGAGAAACAAAAAAGCAAAGTGCATTCTGCCCATATGGCTGGTCTCAGTGAAATTCTTGGTTCCCTCTCTAATCTAGGCCTCAATTTTTTTTTGTTTCATAATCATTAAAACTTAAAAAGCTTCATTTTGCAAATGTATAAATGCAACTGCACACACAGGCTTAATCATGGCTAGATGTAGAGTTAATGGGGAACTGAGAAGAATACTCAGGAACCCCAGGGGGGTCAATTAACTAGACCTAACCACGAAAAGGCACTACCTTTAAGTGGCTGCAATTGCTACTAGGGAACAAGTAAGCACTGTCAGTTTCCTTTGCAGCTAAGTTGTTGTTCTGTTCAGTATCTGAGTAAAGTAAAGGGAAACAATATTTTCCCAAAGCAAACAATGTTGACTCTTTCCAACACTAAGAAGGTTTCAAAACAAAAGAAAAATATCCTTGTATGTATTTTTCTATAACCAAAATCAAAAGTGGGCATCCCATTTTGCAGGGACCAAGCAAAACCATAAAAATAGTCAGCAGTTACCTTCATGTTTATAATGCAGGACTTAAATCACACTTGATCTAGAAACTTGTAGGAATAGTATTTTTCTTTTTGTTGACCAAATACACAGTTTGTGATTTATGATGAAATGGACAATAGATGCATTTAAACAGCAGAGACAAGGAAGAAATGGAAGTAACTCTTTTTTTCTAAAAGCCAATTACCAATAAAATACACAAAAATGTGGGTTTTTAAAACACATATTTGGCCAGGCATGGTGGCACACGCTTGTAATCCCAGCATTTGGGAGGCTGAGACTGGAGGATCCGGGTTCTCCGCCAGCCTCAGCTGCTTAGTGAGGCCCTCCGCAACTTAGTAAGACTCTGTTTCAAAATAAAGAATAAAAAATAGGGCTGGGGCTGTAGCTCAGAGGTAGAATGCCCCCAGGTTCCATCCCCAGTACTGCAAAAAAAAAAAAAAAAAGATTAAAACACATATTTGAGGGACAAACATACAGATTTGGAGAGGGTAACTTGTTTTTTGAAGCTGAAATATGATTATTTTCAGACATTTCAGCATCTTAATTCAGATATAATTGAGTAAAAATCCTGGTTGAAGGTGATGGGAGATTAAAGGTTGGGAATTTTAATCAGAATTGGAAAAGGCAACGTTTATCTTGTTCGCTCTTAGATCACTGAAGATTAATAGTAACCTATCAGAGGACAACATCATGCACACTGAAGCACCTTCCTGGGAAGCACACAAGGATACCTGACGTACATACCTCACTAAATAGTTCCTACATCACAACATAGACCCAGGCACTGGTACTGCCCGTTGTGTTTGGTCCCATCTGTTTGGACACAGTCATTGCTCAAGTTATATTACAACCCTGAGCCCTTCCACTAGCATGTCTCAGTACTGAGGAAGCATCAGTGAGGTGATTCTCCAGGTAACTTGTTTTGAGGAACCAGGGAGGATAGTACTCCACAGCAAGAAAGAGCCTGGTTTTGTTCTAAGAAAACTTAAGGGAAAACTCATGGCAGCTGCTTTGTTTTGACACTGTTTATTTACATCAGCCCTAGGGTTTCTTCTAGGAATAGCTTAGCATAAATTAGAGAGACCTCTCTTGTTTCTTTAATGGTATTGCAGAGATACAAACGATTCAAATTATGAAATGTGTGTGTGTTTGGGTTGTTGTTTGTGTACTAGGAATTGCATGCAGGGGCATTCTACTTCTGAACTACATTCCAAGCCCTTTTTATCTTTTGGGTTGAAACAGGGTCTCCTAGGTTGCTGAGAGCCTCACTACATTGCTGAGGCTGTCCTGGAACCTGCAATCTTCCTTGCTAGGATTATAGGCATTCACCACCACACCAGGCTGAAATGTGATTTTATAACATCAATTTTAATGTAAATAGTTCAACTGTAGGTTTCATGGCCTTTTTAAAATGAATTTGTGTGTGGGGGTGGGTTACTGGGGATTGAACCCAGGTGTTTTCTACCTCTGAGCTACACCCCCAGCCCTATTTTATTCTTTTCTTTTATTTTTTTAAATATTTTTTATTTTATTTTTTTAATTATCTGGGTTTTTGTTTTTTTTTAAATAC
>PVLC010003432.1:60643-97852 GCA_004027655.1 Graphiurus murinus
TTTTTTTTTTTTTTTTTTTTTTTTTTTTTTTTTTTTTTTTTTTTTTTTTTTTTTTTTTTTTTTTTTTTTTTTTTTTTTTTTTTTTTTTTTTTTTTTTTTTTTTTTTTTTTTTTTTTTTTTTTTTTTTTTTTTTTTTTTTTTTTTTTTTTTTTTTTTTTTTGCGGTACTGGGGATTGAACTCAGGGGCATTCTACCTCCACGCTATACCCCCAGCCCTATTTTTAATTCTTTATTTGGAAACAGAGTCTCACTAAGTTGTGGAGTGCCTCACTAGGTAGCTGAGGCTGGCCTCGAACCCTGATCCTCCTGTCTCAGCCTCCCAAATGCTGGGATTACAAGCATGTGCCACCACGCCCGGCTTATTCTTTTATTTTTGAAACGGGGAGGGTCTCACTAATTTGCTAAGGGCTTATGCTAAGTTGCAGAGGCTAGTATGGAACCTGTGATCCTCCTGTCTCATCCTCCTAAATACTGGGATTACAGGTGTACTCCAGTACTCTAAAATGAATATTTTTAAATATGAATTGCTTATAATTTATGAATAACATTGTCGGTCAGTTACAAGGTTACTTGGAGACCAACCAGGAGGCGGTAAGAATTACTCTGGGCCGCCAAACACACAAGTTACTACGGCTAAAGCTGGATTGGGTTATAAAACCCTTGGCGTATTTGTTATAGTCCTTACTGTAATAACTCTCTTCATCTGAGTCTGAATATCTGTGTCCTCCCCCACTGCCCACTTCCAATCCAGGACTGAGGAACAATTCCGCTTCCTGCGCACAGAAGAGGCTGCTGTTTCCAGGAGACCAGTACAGAATGTTGGCCTCTTTTAAGAACGGAAGATTTGGCCTTTCTGCTGCCATACCTATCAGTGTGTAAGAAGGCTTCTATACACAGAAATGACAGGACTGAGACAAGCTGGGCATGGTAGCACACGCCTGTAATCCCAGCATTTGGGAGGCTGAGACCAGAGGATCCGGATTCGAGGCCAGCCTCAGCTACCTAGTGAGGCACTCTGCAACTTAGTGAGACCCTGTTTCAAAATAAAGAATAAAAAATAGGTCTGAGGGTATAGGTCACAGATAGAATGTCCCTGAGTTCAATCCCCAGGACTGAAAAAAAAAAAAAAAAAAAATCAAACAAACAGGACTGAGACAGAGTTGGGCGGAGACCTCAGACTACATTGCTCTACCTGGACTCGAGGCTCGCCCAAAACCTAAACTCTAGTCCCTGTTCAAAAGGCAGTCGGCAGATCCAGTGCAGCAGAAGGGGGAAGGGGCAGTGCAGTGTGTCTTTCCGAGGAGCCTCGCCATCAACCTGCCCAGAGCGCATATGCTGGGGCACTGCACCGACCCAGGTCCCCACGGCGGCGGGGCCAGGAAAGCGCTAGGCTACAACGTGGGGCGTCCGGGGCCCGCGGCGCGCAACCCCAACCCCATCACCCTCGAAACCAAGCAGATCCGGGAGGGGGCAAGCTGGGAACTGTCCCTGGGGGAACCGGGTCCCCCAGCCCCCCGCCTCAGACTGCAGAGGGAAAACGAAGGGCTGGCAACAAGTGGGAGGTGCAGCCCCCCAGGGTCAGGGCCGGCCGGCCTGGGCGCCCGCAGAGCCAGAGGGAACCAACGCAGACTCCCGAGCTCGGCCAGCCCCGCGCCCCGGCCGCCGACCAGCCCGCCCGGTGACCCCCGAGCGCAGCGGGTGGATTGCGGGCTCCGACCCCCGAGCAGCCCGCAGGCTTCACCGCGGGGACCCCGGCCCCGGCCCCGGCCCCGGCCGCCGGCGCACTCACTGCTGCATTCGTCGTCCGCGCAGAGTTTGTGCTCGGTGAAGCGCCGGACCGTGCCGGGGTCTGGCTGGACCGGTACCCGCCAGGGCGTCCCGATCACCAGCAGCCAGAAGATCAGCGCCGGCACCGCAGCCATGTTGTGGCCGCCTAGGGAGCCGGCGACGCCGAGCCCGCCGGGGCGGAGCGCACGGCGCGGGTGCGAGCGAGGCCAAACTAGGCGGGGAGGGGAGGGGAGGGAAGGGGAGGGGAGGGGCGGCGCCCCGGGAGGCTGGAGCCGACCCCAAGCGACACGTCAGCAAAGATCAGAGGGTATGCGAGGAGACCACCGGGAGGAGGACGGAGCCCAGTCCTTCCTCCAGAGGCTTGCTCCTCTCACTGGCCGCTCTCCTAGCAACCTGAACGCTTTATCTGCCTCGCCCAACCCCCACGCGTTCTCTCCAGTGTCACGTCACTCCTGTCGTCACTCACCCCTTACTGCGCCAGACCTACAGGTCCTTTCCAGCCCCTTCCCACAGCTTCTGATGTGTGCTCCATACTGAACCAGTCACTCCACTTCACTACCACCCCAGACCCATTCTTGATTTGGGATTTCCTTTCCTGAGCTACCAGATCCCACCCAGCATTTGCCATGGTTACTCTCTGGTCCCAGGCTCCCGCCGCTTCATACTCCCAGGGATTCCCTTTAGGTCCTCATCTCATGATCCCTTTAGATGAGGAAAGGAGGGAGGGGGAATGAAATGGTAGGTGAGGAGGTGAGGATGTAAATTGGAGATAGTGGCCTGCTTTATCATGTGTATATGTGGGGGGGTGGTACTGGGACTGGAACTCAGGAGTCTTCTACCTCCAGAGTACACCCCCAGACCTATTTTATTTTTTATTTGGAAACAGGTCTTGCTAAGTTGCTGAAGCTAGCCTCGAACCTGCGATCCTCCTGTCTCAGCCTGTCAAGTACTGTGATTACTAGTGCACACCACCACGCCTGCCCCGGCTGGCTTCCTTCATCTTTAAGGTGGGGGGAGGAAGCTGGGTCCTTTTGCTGAGATTTTGAGATTCCTGTCTTTCTCTATAAGAGAAAAAGTAATTTAGTTCATCATCAATGTGTTTCATTTTCATTTTGGGCTACCATTCATGCCAGGCACTGGACAAAACCCTAACCTGAAGCAGGAGAGCATAGAATTCAAAAGACAAGACATCCGATCTGCATCTAAAAAGCCCACCACTTTTATGTTGAAGCCAGCCAACATAAAATGACTAAAGAATAAATGACAGAGAAGAAAGCTAGTCAATAATAGCTAACAAGTGAGGCATGGTAGCAAATTCCTGTAATCCCAGGACTTGGGAGGCTGAGACAGAAGGATCACAGGTTCAAGACCAGCCTCAGAAATTTAGCTAACTTAGCGAGACCCTGTTTCCAAATAAAAAATAAAATAGGCCTAGGGGTGTAGCCCAGAGATAGAAGGCCCCTGGGCTCCATCCCCAGTACAGAAAGAAAAATCAAAAGAAAAAGAAAAACAAAAAAGGGAAGAAAGAAATAGTAGCTAACTTTTTTAGTACTTTCTTTAGGTTCCATTATTATTATTCCATTATTATTATTCCATCTTTATGTGTATAAAATTCATTTAATCTTTATAACAATATATCTTACAATAAATAGTTGGTCCTATTCTGATCTTCATTTTAGAGATAATTAAATTGAGGCATTCACACATCTAGTAAGTGAACCCAGACAATGGACCAGAGAGCTCCTCAACTTCCTCATTCTGAGAATAAAAACAATCCCCTGGTCTGCACAGTGTCAAGAAAGCTAAGACTGAGCCAGGCATGGTGGCACACACCTGTAATCCCAGTACTTGGGAGGCTGAGACAGGAGGATTGCAGGTTCAACGCCAGCAGTCTCAGGAATTAATTGAGGCTTTCAGCAACTTGGGGGTGTAGGTTGGAGGTATAATGCCCATGGATTCGATCTCCATCATCACACTCACAAAAAGTTAAGGCTGACAATATTCTCTGGCTAAGCATAGCATAACTAAATCTACCCTTGTATATCACCTGGACTTTTGTTTTTACAAATTGTAACTGCTTCTCCAAGTTTAGTCAAACTGTATAAAAGTCATTTATCCTTTATACATTGTTTGCTTATTTCTTATGCCAGTGAGTGAGCTAGACCAACCAGCCAAGAGTCAGGCAGCTTCCCTGATCTGATTGGTTGCCTGTTAGAAAAGTACCCTCCTTTTTAATCACAACTCTATAAAGCCTCCATCAAGTAACAGTTATACTTTCTTTCTGTCTAGGGAAGCAAAATCTTAGGTAAGTTATAATGAAACTGAATTATCAATATATGCAATTTAAAAAAAAAAAGAAGTCAAAAACTTCTCAGCCCAAGAAGAGTGGCTCCGAAGCACCAACATTTGGAGTAGTTCCCATTTGTCTGTGTCTGGGGCTTTCTCCCTGCAGTCTCTGCTACAGTTATTTTATTTTATTTGGTTCTGGGGGTATAACCCAGGGACATTCTTCCTCTAAGCTGTACCTTCAGCCCTTTTATTTTAAATTTTGAAACAGTCTCACTAAGTTGCTAAGGATCTTGCTAAATTGCAGAGGCTGTCCTCCAACTTGTGATCCTCCTGTCTCAGCCTCTCAAGTACTGGGTTTATTGGTATGCACCATCACACCCATCTTCTGCTAAGGTTATTCATTAACCTTGAACAATAAACCTATCAGTTGGTTTCCCAACCTAATTGGAGTCTTTAAAAGCTAGACAGAAGAGTGTAGTTCACCATGCAAACCATAGTATTGAATAAAGAAAAAGAGGGGAAAGAGATGTTCACAAAGGTTTGTCTTCAGGGGCCATGAGAGGTCCCCATCATTCCAGCATAGTTTTGGTGCTGTCTGGAGAGACAGTGGCTAAGGTCATGGCCAGACACTCTCTGAGTTGTATTTCATTCGTTATTTTCTTTTTATGTTGTAGAATCTTAGGTGTGTTTAATAGGCATCTCTAACTTAATATGTTGAAAACCAAACTCTTATTTTTTAATCAAACGCTGCTCCTTTCTATCCTTCCTATCTCTGATAGGAATGAGAATGGCAATTTAATTCCTATCATCCAGGTGCTGAAAGCCCAAGACTTACAAACCATCCTTGAGCTCTTTTCTCTTATACCCCAAATCCAGTCAATCAAACAATCCTATGTCTTCATTTTAATAGTTTATTGAGGTATAACTGACCTACAATAAATCACACATGATTAAAGTATACAATTTGATGAGTTTTGACAAGCAAATGTACCCATGAGACCATTACCACAATCAAGATAAATAACACATCCACCATGCCTCCACCCTACCTCATGCTTCTTGTAATCCCTCCTTTCCCTCTCGTGGCTATCTCTAAATATTCTTCTGCCACTATAGATTGGTTTTCACTTTTTAGAATTTGCTATAAATATACAAATGAAATTACATAGCATATATTCCCTTTTTGTTACTCCCTTCACTCAGCATAAGCATTTGAAATGCATCCAAAATTTGCCCAACCTCACCATCTGTTATGCCAACACCACAGGCCAAACCAACATCATAACTCACCTCAACGATTGCTAGAGCCTTCCCTCTGTTCTTGCTTTTACCCTCAACTTCCAAATATCTATTGTCCCAGTAACAGCTAGAGTATATTTTTAAATATAAATTTGATCATGACTCTCCTCTGCTAGAGAGCTTTCTATAGCTTTCCATTTCCAAACAAAATGAATTGGCCTTATAATGGGCTGCATTGTCTTATTTAATCTGACACCACCATCCTTTTACTACCATTTCCTAACATTCTTCACTTGCTCTAAGAATGCACCCAACCCACTTCTGCTTTAGTGCATTTATACTTATAATTTTCTCTCAACCTGAAATAATTCCCCAAATAGTCTGCCCAGCTAACTAGTCCCCTCACTTTGTATGAGACGCCTTCCCTGACCACCTTACATAAAACAGAACCCCTTTCTACAACTATCAAGCCCACCACTTTACTTTGAGCACTTACCACTGGCCTTAAATTTATCTACTTGGCTGCCCTCCTCCCAACCTCAACTGTAAGCTCCATGGGAGCAGGGAATTTGTTTCATTCACTGCTGCTACTTTGGTGCCTGGGGAAATGTCTGGAATATATGAAATATTCCACAAGTAATTTGTTGGATGAAATTATGGTTCCTCACATTGTAGAGCTATATTACATGATTAGCATAAATAGCCTCCACATATAAATAGTACCAGGAGGAAATATACCATGAGAACAGAGCATTTAGTGTCTGTCTCTCAGTGGCATCCTCAGCACTAAGAACATATTCCCAAATACATTTGCTCTTGAATGAGGGCATATTTGTTGTAAAGGGAGTGAATGAGATCCCATATACTTGTTATATATATATATATATATATATATATATATATATATATATATATATATACACACTATTAGAATATTAAAGCAAGTTAAAAAGTAGTTTTAAGCCAGGCATGGTGGTATATGATTGTAATCTCAGTACTTGAGAGGCTAAGATCAGAGGATCCAGGTTTGTGGCCAGCCTCAGCTACTTAGTGAGGCCTTCCACAACGCAACTTAGTGAGACTCTGTTTCAAAATAAAGAATAAAAAATAGGGCTGGGGGTGTAGTTCAGAGGGGGCACTTAATTTTTTCTTCTTTCTCCTTAGAATAGAATTAATGATAATTATTGGTGGAAAAAACGAAATTATCTAACTGCATATTATGTCACTGATAATTTGCTTTGATTAATAGTCAGATATACTTTTATATTCAGGGTCAGGGTTCCCAGTTACTGAAGAACTAGCTGCTTAGTTTGTAGAGCTTTGAAAGTTTTAATTTATCTGCATTCTTTTAAAAACAAATTATTGCCTTAAGCTGGGCATGGTGGTGCATGCTTGTAATCCCAGTACCTGGGAGGCTGAGACAGGAGGATTGCAGGTTCAAATCCAGCCATGGCAACTTCACGAGGCTTTCAGCAAACTAGTGAGACCCTGTTTCCAAATAAGAAATAAAATTGGACTGGGGATGTAGCTTGGAGGTAGAATGCCTCTGGGTTCAATCCCCAATACCGAAAAAAAATATATATATCACTTAAATAGATATTAACCAGTCTGGTGGATAATGAGAAAAAAATGACTACAGTGAGAGAGGTAGTAGTAGTTCTTCCTACAGCACACATATAATTAGTGGATGAATCAGCATGCAGTTTTACTCATAGCATTTGAATATGTGCCATTGATGCTTAACATGAACTCTAATCACAAGGGTATTATTTGTTAACACCTCAAGGGGAATTCTCACTGGGTAAAGGTTAAGTAATAGTTAAAGGTAAATATGTCTAGTTTGGGAATGAAGGCAACATAGACATATAAGATATAGAAGGTTCCTGACCTCCAAAAGACTACTGTCTGAATGACAGGACAAGAAAAATATAGCTGAAAAAAAAAAAGGAGCCAACATAATAACACAAATCACTACATCACTGCAAAATTGCCATAGCACCTGCCCAGGAGCATCCAGAAGGCCTACTCCTGAAGTTACCAAGAAGAACTGTGTTTATTATCAACGAGGAAACCACTTGGTGCCTAGAGAATAGTGTATAACATTTATTGAGGGCCAAAGCTTCTATCTAAGAGGAGACAGATTCACTTCCCACATTAAACATCCAAAAAAAGTAGATGAATTATGCAAAACAACAGTTTTGTGACATTGGATTATAAGCAGTATAAAACAGTGATATCTCATGAGATGAGGGGTGTGGCTGCCTGGCTTGCTCCCTCCAGAGAGTGTTCATGCCAAAGCCAGGGAAGGGAAACTCAAATAGGGAATCTCCTTGAATTAAAGAGACATATATTTTAAATTCAGAGAAGCCAATGCAGCTAGAATTAACAGTAAAATACAGGAGAGATGAGAAAGATATATGGAAAGAAAACAGCAGGGGAAGGGGAGAGGAGAGAGAGCGCGCATTCCAGCATACTTCAGACACCTATGGAGGGTTTCCCTGAAGGCTTTGGCTGAGTAACAATAAGCACATGCCTGTGAGGAAGTACCTGAAGCCATAGAAAGAACCATTAGAAAGAAACAGGATGGGGCAAGGGATTGTTGGGGCAGAAAACAGTTTGTGTTATAACCAGCCAAGTGGAAAAATCAATAAAAACAGGGCATTGAGTATTCAGTAAAATGGAAAAATTATCTCAAGATTAAATGCTACTCTGGTTCTGTTTATCAAAGAGGTCTGAAATAGATTTAAATGTTTCCAATACATTTACTGTATTCCAAAACAAAGTTCAAAAATACTCAAAAGAATACAAAATATCCAGCACCCAACAAGGTAAATTCACAATGTCTGGAACTTAATCAAAATTCATGAAGCCTGCAAAGAAGCAGGAAACTACAACTCAAAATGAAAGGAAAATCAATGGAAACTACTAAAAATAATGCTGATGATAGAATTATTACCTAAGGACATTAATATAGTATATTCCATATGTTCAAGATGTCATAGAAAAGCATAAGGAGAAAAAAAAGAAGATATGAGAATAATCTAACTCAAATTTAGATTTAAAAACAAAGGCGGAGATGAATATTACACGGGATGAGATTAACAGCAGATTGGACATTGTAGAGGAAAACACTAGTGAACTGAAGATGTAGCAATATAAACTTTCCAAAATGAAACACAGAGAAAAAAGATGGAAAGAAATGAGCAGAGCATCAGTATACACAACTTCAACCAGTCCAATATACATGTTATTGGAGTCCCTGAAAGAGATAGAGACAGAAAACATGTGTGAAGAAATAATAAATGAAAGTTTTCCAAATTTTATGACCACTCACAGATTTAAAAAACTCAGTGAACCCCAAGCACAAGAAAAATAATGAAAATGGTACCAATGTACACCAAAAAGCTTAAAAACAGCAGTAAGAGCCAGGTGTAGTGCTACACACTTATAAATCTGAGTACTTGGGAGGCTGAGACAGGAGGACCACAGGTTTGTGGCCAGCTTCAGCTACTTAGTGAGGCCCTCCACAACTTAGTGAGACCTTGTTTCAAAAATAAAAATAGGGCTAGGGGAATAGCTCTGAGGTAGAATGCTCCTTGGTTCAATCCACAGTACTGCAAAAAAAAAAAAAAAGCAGTAAGAAAAAATTTGAAAAATTTGCACCTATTTGCACCTAGAGAAAAAGACACCATATATACAAAGGAGTAAAGATTTTAAAAAATGACAGATTTCATTTGAGAAGCACGAGTTAGAAAACAAACAGTAAATCAATATTTTTAAAGTACTGAAAGAACAGACACCCTAAAATTGCATAGGTAAAGTCTTTTTGTTTCTTTTCTTTTTTTTTTTTTTTAATACTGGGGATTGACCCCAAGGGCATTCTACCTCTGAACTACATCCCCAACCCTTTTGGGTTTTCTATGTCGAATTTAGGGTCTTGCTAAGTCGCTGAGGCTATTTTCAGACCAGCAATCCTTGCCTCTCAGCCTCCTATGTATTGGGATTACAGGCGTATACCACCATGCTTGGCTAGAGGTGAAGTATTTTAATGCAAAAGAATTAAATTGAACCCTATTTCATACCACACACAAAAATTGATTGAAGCCAGACTTGGTGCCACATGCCTGTAATCCTCGTACTTGAGAGACTGAGACAGGAGGATCACAGGTTCACAGCCAACCTCAGAAACTTAGTGAGGCCCTCCGCAACTTAGCGAGCCTCTGTTTCAAAAAATAAAATAAAAATAGGACTGGGGGTATAGCTTGGAGGTAGAATGACCCTGGGTTCAACTCCCAGTTCAAATAAATACATAAATACATAAATAAATAAATATTAACTCAAAATGGACCACAGACCTAAGTGTAAAAACCCAAAATAGATCAAAGACCTAAATGTAAGGACCGAAACCCTACAACTATAAGAAAGCATACGGGAGAATTATGGAGTACATGATGCTTTTTAGATATACACCAAAATAGCAAGCAACAAAATAAAAAAAAATAAATTGAGTTTCATCACATTTAAAACTTCTGAGCTAGGCATGGTGGCGCATGCTTGTAATCCCAGCACTTGGAAGGCTGAGATAGGAGGATACGGGTTCACGGCCAGCCTCAGTTACTTAGGCCCTCTGCAACTTAATGAGACCCTGTTTCCAAATAAAGACTAAAAATAGGACTGGGGGTATAGCTCAGAGGTAGAATGCCCCTGGGTTCAATCACCAGACCAGAAAAAAAAAAAAAAAGTAAAACTTCAATGTTTCAGAAGATACCATCAAAGAAAGTGAAAAGATGATTACACAGAACAGAAAAAAATATTTGTAATTCATATAGTTGATAAGTGACTTGTATCCAGAATATAAGTAATTCTTATAATTCAATAATAAAGACAACTCACGTATAAATGGGCAAAAGACTTAAATATAATGTTCCAAAGAAAATATACAAAGGCCAATAAGCAGACGAAAGGATACACAACATTGTTAGCCAGTAGGGAAATATAAAACAAAACCACACTCAGATACTACTTTACATCTACTAGGATAGTTATAATCAAAAAGATCATAATAAGTGTTGGCAAGGATATAGAGCAATGGGAATCCTGGTACACTGCCAGTAGGAATACAGCATAGAACTAAATGTAGAAACTAAATTTTTAAAATGTCTAGAAGAAAATAGGGAAAAAGTGTAATCTTAGGTTTGGCCAATATTTTATTTTATTTTGTACTGGGGATTGAATCCAGGGGCATTCTACCTCTGAGCTATTCCCCTAGTCCTGTTTTTATTTAGAAACAGGGTCTCACTAAGTTGCTGATGGCCTTGCTAAATTGCTGTGGCTGGCACAAACCTGCAATCCTCTTGTCTCAACCTCCCAAGTACTAGGATTACAGACATGTGCTATGACACCCAGCCCAAGATGTGTGTGTGTGTGTGTGTGTGTGTGTGTGTGTGTGTGTGTGTGTGTGTGTGTGGCACTGGGGACTGAATTCAGGAACATTCTACCTCCATGGTACACCCCCAGCCCTATTTTATTTTTACTTGGAAACAGTGTCTCACTAGGTTGATGAGAGTCTCACTACTTGGCTGAAACTGTCCTTGAACCTATAATCTTCCTGTCTAAGCCTCCCAAGTATTGGAATTACAGGCATGCGCCACCAAACCTGACTCCAGCTCAAGATTTTAAAAACACACACACACATCTAACAAAGGAATTATATCTAGAATATATGAATAATATAAAAATAATTTTTGCAACTTCTTAAGAAAAAAATGGGGAAAAGATTTAAACAGACACATCGAAGAAGTCAATACATATGTCAAATATGTACATGAGAAGATTCTCAAAATAATCTACTAGTGAAATGCAAATCAGAACCATAATATTATTACACATACATTAGATTAGTTAAAATTAAAAAGACTAATTATAACAAGTGTTGACAAAGATGCAGACTAGTGGCTCTCTCATAGCACTTCTGGCTATAATTTAAAATAGTATAGCTGGGCACACATCTGTAACCCTAGTATTTGGGAGGCTGAGACAGGAGGATTGCAGGTTTGAGGCTACCCTCAGCAATTTAGTGAGACCCTGTTTCAAAATAAAAGTGAAATAGGGCTAGGAATGTAGCTCAGAGGTAGAATACCCATCAATCCCCAGTACCTAAAATAAAATAGTACAACCAGTGACACAAACTGTTGGAAAACAGTTTGTCAGTTTCTTTAAAAATTAAACCACATGCACCATAGGAACCTAGTCTTTTCACTTCAAAGTATTTACTCCAGAGAAATAAAAGTATATACTGTTAGGATGAAGGCTGAGAGGAACCAGGCCAGACAAGAATGGGGGAAGCAAACTTTTATTTCAACATCTGCAAGCAGGCGGGATATCAAGAGTGGTATCAGCACTGAAAGTCAGAGTGAAAGTATTATTTATAGAGGAGGGGGATGCAAACCATACAAAAGATCTGCAAGTTTGTGAATTTTAGCGCAGCCTGAAATGGAAGGGATGCTAGTTTCTCAGGGCTTGAACCAAGGGAATAATTTTTAGTGTGTCACAGGAGGGAGCTGACTTTTCAGGCTCCAAACAGGAGAGACCTGATCTTCTCATGGTTGAAATGGTAGGGAATAATCTTTAGCACAGTACAGCATAAAATGGGAAGGAGTAATCTTTAGCACAGTTCAGCATTTGTAACAGAATGGGAAAAAAATCTCCAAGGAACTTCCTGGGAGAGATTAAATAGCTTAAGGTTTTGTCCTAACATATGTCCACACTAAGACTTGCACATAAATGTTCATAGCAGCTTCACTTCTAATAAAAAAAACAAAACAAAAGACTCCCATCAACAGGCAAATAGATAATAAATTTTGGAGAGCTACTCAGCAAAAAAAAAAAAAAAAAAAAAAAAAAAAAAAAAAAAAAAAAAAAAAAAAAAAAAAAAAAATATATATATATATATATATATATATATATATATATATTAATACTAGGGAATGTAAAACAAAAAATTTTAAGTGAAATATGCCAGATAAAAACAATACATGCTGAATAATTTCATTTATATTAAGTGCTACAAAATTCAAACTAATCCATTGTGACAGAACACAGATCAGTGGTTGCCTGGTAACAGGGCAGGGAGACAAGCTAAGGAAGAGATGGGCACAAAGAAACAGAGTGATGGATATGTTCCTTCTCTTGACTGTGGTGATGATTCCCATGTGTATGAATGTACTCAACTTGTGAAACTGCAATTTAAATATTTAAATGCCATTAATATCTAAATGGAGCTACCAAATAACTTATATGGAAAAAAAATTATAATATCAGATAGAAAGAGACCAAATGTAGCTATCTTTAAAGGTAACTAAAGAGTTATAAACCAGATAAATACCAGTAAATTTTATAGTAAAAGAAAACACATTATTAGTCACAATATAGTGAGTCAGAAAATGACAACAAACACATGTTTGTCTATCAGGTTGACTTTTGTGCTAATCTAGGACTTTTTTTTTTTTTACACCATTGAGTCCAATCTTGGATCTACCCTCAAGAGTGGAGAGTGACACTAGATTCTCATTCCAATCTTCAGAGTGGGAACTCCTAAAAGATAAACAAGCCTTTCTTGCTAACACTAGTTACCTTAGTAAGAATAAAGATAATGGGAGGGTGACAAGAACCCTATCCTGCCATGAAAGAAGTGCTAAAATGTGTTTTGGTACCAACTCTAAGCACTAAAGAGTAAAAGAAAGAGAAAGTTAGTGTTGGGTGGTGGTATTTGACCTAGGCTTTGATAAATGCATGGGATTTAGATTTCCTCGAAATAGAGGAAAAGGCAAATGAAATGAAGAAGATAAGACTCAGCAGAAAGCAATAGGTTTAAAGGACAATAAGGAGACCTCATTTTACTAGACTAAAAGGATTCTATTAGAGTAATGGAAGACAAATTTGACTGGTTAGGAAAGGTCAGATTATTAAAAACCCTTGAAAATCAAGCACAAGAATTTAGACCTAATGAAATATAAAAAGTTATTAGAATTTAAGATATCATATAGCTGAAGTGGAACTTAAGCAAGTATCCTGTTCTGAAAGACAGGGAAAATGGTGGTTGTATTGGTATGACCAGTAGGATTAAAGCCCTCCCCCCAATTAAAAAGTCATATCAGACAGGCGTGGTGGCGCACACTTGTAATCCCAGCATTTGGGAGGCTGAGACTGGAGGATCCGGGTTCCCAGCCAGCCTCAGCTGCTTAGTGAGGCACTCCACAACTTAGTGAGACACTGTTTCAAAATAAAGAATAAAAAAAAAGTAGGGCTGGGGCTGTAGCTTGGAGGTAGAATGCCCCCAGGTTCCATCCCCAGTACTGCAAAAAAAAAAAAAAAAAAAAAAGTCATGTCAAAGTGTAATGTTCTAAGAGGAGTGAGTCAAATACAAGACAAGGTCTTCTGCCAACATGTACTATTTGTCTAGCCTTGACAAATATTATTCCACTTTCTACTGTACAAAGAAAGAAACTCAAACATCTAAATTTGCCACTAATACATAGGCATGCATACGAGTTCCTGTTTCCGGTTCTGCCTAACTTGTCTTGGCACCATTTTCACAGAAGTCAAATATTTGGTGCATGGAAACAAATGCAGGACAGATTTCAGGGTGTGGCCTGTACAACTGCATTTCCACAATGTAGACTGCTTGGCTTTGTCCATTTAATTTTCAGATATGAAATACTTCCTTACCAGGAGAACAGAAGAGGCACTGAATATAGTCTAAAGGACTGAACTAGGAATCAGAAGTCTAATTTCGAGACTGCAGGCAAGTCATTAAGTATTCTGAATCTCAGATTTCTCATCAATAAAACTGGGGCCAAGGTTAAAACTTCATAGTGTGGTTTTTTTTTTTTTTTTTTTTTTTTTGTGGTACTGGGGATTGAACTCAGAGGCATTCTACCTCCGAGCTCTACCCCCAGCCCTATTTTTTATTCTTTATTTTGAAACCGGGTCCCACTAAGTTGCGGAGTGCTTCACTAGGTAGCTGAGGCTGGCCGCGAACCCGGATCCTCCAGTCTCAGCCTCCCGAATGCTGGGATTACAATCGTGCGCCACCACACCCGGCTCATAGTGTTTTTTTAAAGAAGCAAATGAAATAACATATAAAAAGATTGCCCATTTCTGTTATTTATACTGTTTATAATTAAACAGTAATAATTTAAAAGCCCAAGTGTACAGCCAATATAGATGGCTGGTGATGTAACAAGTCTTGGCAAATCAATGATTCCTTCACCTCAGAGACATTGTTAGATAGTGCTTCCTCCAGAAACTGTTCTCTACTTACTGAAAGAAATCAAGGCCTGCAGCAGTCTTCCAAATTGTTTTGAGCAGATCGAAAGCACCTCCTGGAGAAGACATTGAGTATAGAAGGAGAAAATATGTTTTTGAGGATAATGTATAATTACAGCCAACCTGTAATAGATCACCTATTGAGACAAAAAACAACAACAACAACAAAAAACTCTCCTGAATCTTCAGCATTTGAATCAATATTTGCAGTGTAAAATTAAAAACAGGACCATAAATACTATTAAGAAGACTGTACTTTGAAATAGGGTCCAAGTTGCAGAGTGCCTCATTAAGTTGCTGAGTCTGGCCCTGAATCTGCAATCCTCTTTTTTCTTTTCTTTTTTTTTTTTTTTTTTTTTTTGCGGTACTGGGGATTGAACTCAGAGGCATTCTACCCCCGAGCTATACCCCCAAGCCCTATTTTTTTTTAAATTCTTTATTCTGAAACCGAGTCTCACTAAGTTGCGGAGTGCCTCACTAGGTAGTTGAGGTTGGCCGCGAACCCAGATCCTCCAGTCTCAGCCTCCCGAATGCTGGGATTACAAGTGTGCGCCACCACGCCTGGCTTAAGAAGACTGTACTTAAGTGTGGACACTGAGCAATGATACATGGGAAGAATAAATTCTCTGCAATTAGTATGAAAGCTCCTGCCTAAATGGAATCCACATGTAATGTGAAATGGTATGGACATGAGAAGATCAATGAATGGCATCCAACTGAAATGCTTAGAGAATCTAAACATGATCTGAATCTTCCCTTACTTATACTGTTCTCTATAACAATGCTGCCCAATAGAACTCGAATATCAGCTATATATAATTTAAATTTTCTAGAAGTCACATTTTGTGTGTGTGTGTGTGTGTGTGTGTGTGCGCACACACGTGTGTGCGCACGCGCGTGTTGGGGGCACCTAGGGATTGAACTCAGGGCATTCTACCTATAAGCTACACCTTCAACCCTATTTTTTATTTTTATTTATTTATTTATTTATTTATTTATTTATTTATTGCGGTACTGGGGATTGAACTCAGGGGCATTCTACCTCCGAGCTACACCCCCAGCCCTATTTTTTATTCTTTATTTTGAAACCGAGTCTCACTAAGTTGCGGAGCGCCTCCCTAGGTAGCTGAGGCTGGCTGCGAACCCGGATCCTCCGGTTTCAGCCTCCCAAATGCTGGGATTACAAGTGTGCGCTACCACGTCCGGCTTCCTATTTTTTATTTTAAAACAGGATCACACTAAGTTGCAAAGGGCCTTGCTAAGGTGCTGTGGCTGGCCATAAACCTGTGATGGTCCTGTCTCAGCCTCCCAAGTACTGGAATTACAAGCACACACCACCACGCCTGGATCTCTTCTGTACTATATTAAATATGAATGAGTTGCACTGTTTTTTCTTAGTGTTACTAGTCAAATGATAGATATAATTTGAATTATTGAAATGGATGTGGATTTTTTAAATTTTTAATGAAGCATATTTCTTAATTCGAACCTAGGGGAATATAGGTAGAGTCATTTGGATAATAAATGTAATTAAATAAATATACTTCAGTTCAGGATGGCTGATTTCACCCATTATAATCAGCTTTCTTCTCTATAGAGGAAAGTTTAGAACTGTGAAATTAATAGAACCACAAAATTAGTCTTAGTATTGACAACTACTAATTGCATGTTAGAATTTGCAGGAAAAGCAATGCCAAGTTAGTGCCTATGACAATAACTGAGACGTGCTTTGGCCAGTAATTGGTATTATTATTATTGTTACTTTTGAGATGGGAAGTCTCACTATATTGCCTAGGCTGGCCCTGAACTCCTTGCCTTAAATGAACCTGCTGCCTCAACCTTCCGAGTAGCAGGGACTATAAGTGCATAGCACCGTTCTTGGATATATCTGCTTCTGTAAATAAAGAACAGAGATGTGTTCATTTGTTTACACACAGTACATAGATGTTTTTATGCTATAATTATATAGTTAAGTAGTTGTAATAGAGACAGTATGGCCTGTAAAGCCTAAAATATTTACTATCTATCTGCCTCTTTACAGGAAGAGTTTGCTGATCCCTGATATAGATTGTAAGTTAAAGGACAGCAGACTGAATGCACAAAATTTCTCTCTCTTTTTTTTTTTATGGCTTGAGTGAGTTGTATGAAATGAGATCAAGGATCTATTAATTGTCAAGACAAATACCTCTGTCCTGTAGAATGTGTATATTCAGAACTAGAAATCTTGGCATTTTGTCATGCCAAAGGTGAAAAGAACTTCTGAACTTTATTTTCATGAGGTTAATATCCTTATCCTTATTCTTAATATCCTTTCCAGGGCATTTTGCAGTGGAACTAAACTTTGGCTACAGATGATGATACAATTTCTCAAAAAAGTTGGGAAGAACATTTAGTCTGTGAATTATGTTCCTTATTACTTTGTAATAATTACACAACTATTATCTAACACATTAAAGTATTGTAGAAGGCTGTCTATTGGATTGTAATGGAAAGTTTTAGAGCCGGGTGTGGTGGTGCACACTTGTAATCTCAGTACTTGGGAGGCTGAGATAGGAGGATGGCAGGTTTGTAACCAGCCTCAGCTACTTAGTGAGACCCTCCACAACTTAGTGAGACCCTGTTTCAAAATAAAGAATAAAAATAGGGCTGGGGGAGTAGCTTGAAGGTAGAATGCCCCCTGGGTTCAATCCCCAGTATCACACACACCAAAAATGTTTTATGACTCTATTCATTAACTTCTACTTTATAGTTATTATAAATTCATGCTCTTAATGTTATTAGTCAAACATAAGATTTTATTTATTTATTTTTGTGTGTGCCATTTTTGTTTTGAAACATAGTCTCACTAAGTTGCTGAGGGTCTCAATGAGTTGTTGAGGCTGGCCTTGAACCTTTGATGCCTCAGCTCCCATGTACTAGGATTACAGGCATGTGCCACCATACTAGTCTCTCTATCACTACTGATGGGCAAGAATATAAGGAATCCAGTACTTCTTTGAAGCATGATAGAGTAACTGTTACCTGGGTCATCTTTCTGCCACAAAAGAGTATAAAACTAGAAAAACTACTTAAAGTAACTATTTTTCAGGCATTGATTTTAGACATGACTATATTCCTTGAGCATAAACCATAAAGGCAAACTCCATAATCAGGAAGGTGAAACTCAAGGTGGTAGTCCTATTGAGTAGAGGAGGAAATTATCAAAATTCAAGATTGTTGAAGTAGTTGTAATTTTGTGGTCTATAATACCTGAGTTACGGTGTTTATGTATATGTATGTTTCTTTGGGTGGGTGGGGTAATATTAAAAGCCTGTAGGAAGTCCACTGTGGATATGAATATGCCAGATGAGATTCTGAAAAGCTTAGTAGAGTTTACCTGCTATAGGAAAAGCTGAAGAATGATACTGAAGGTCAGGCATTGCTGGGAGAAATTAGACTTGCAGCCTAGTCATATTGCAGCAACTTCACTAATATTTTAGGCTTCATTGAGAATTCAGAATAAAGCCTTAGTAGAAATAATCACATACAAAAGAGAAAAAGAAAAAATGTTAGAACTAAGTTTGAAACCATATTGATACACACTAAAAATGAATAATACCTAACTTGACATGACCAACATAATACACCAGTAATTAACCTGCATGACACATAAAACAGAATATCTTTTAGAGAAAGACACAAAAATTAAAATGATAAAAATAAAGATCATAAGGAAAACATGAATAGAGACTCAGTTCTTGTCAATACAAATTGGTCTTCCAAACAGTTAATTAAGAGTCCTAGAAGAAGAATAAAGACATAATGACACAGAAAAAGTATTTGAGGCAATAATAGCTGAAAATATCCCAAATTAAAAGGAAGAAACTGATAGATCTAGGAAACTCAGTGAGCACCATGTATGTTAGTAACAAATAAAATCATACTTAGAGGCATTACAGTTAAACTGTAAATAATCAAGTAGGGGGAAAATCTTGACAACAACTAGAGAAAAGTGATGCATTACACATGGGCAAAAATGGTTAAATAGCTAACTTTTCATCAGAAATAAGGATAAAAGTCGATGGAAGGTTTTAAAGTCCTGAAAGATAAAAACTGACAGATCCAGAATAAATATTCTTCAAAACTGAAGGCAGAATAGACAGTTTCACATAATAGAATAGATTTCCACTATAAGTAATGCTCAAGAACCTCTTCAGGATGAAAGGAGATGATCTACTAGGTAGAAACAAAGATCTATTATGTATTCCAGTTGTTCTATATAATACATGTAGTGGTTTAAAATAATAACTATTTATTATTTCTTCATATTCTGTGTTTTGGCTGGACTTAACTAGAATGTTTTTCTGCTCTAGGTATTATTGGCCATAGTCACTCAAGTGGCTTCCTTCAGCTGGGAGTTTGGCCAGAGCTGGAACTTCCAAATAGCTTCATTCACATTCTGGTAGATCATCTGTGATGGCTAAAATGGTTGGGACAAGCCTATATATTAAAAATATTTGGATATATATATATCCAAATATTTTTAATTCTTCAGTAATCTACCCTAAATTTCATATTTACTGCTTGAGTTCCTAGAGGATAAAAGTGGAAGGTATAACACTTCTAGGCCTAGAATTGGCACGACATTACTTTCATCACATTTTGCTCATTAAAACAAATTAAAATCGAGCCCAGATTCAGGGAATGGAAAAAATAGACTTTTCTCTTGCTCTGGATTGAAACTCAGGGCATTCTACCTCTGAGCCACATCCCACCCTATTCATAACTTAAAAAAAAAACAAGGTCTAGCTAAGTTGTTGTGAATTTCACTAAATTGCTGAGGTTGGCCTTGAATTTGTGATCCTCCTGTCTCAGCCTCTTGGTTCTTGGAATTTCTCTCTCTTTTTTTTTTTTTTTTTTTTTTTTTTTTTGCTCCTCTGACAAAGTCTATCCATTTTATTTCACCATAATTTCTGAAAAGGACGTAAAAATATGGAATGCTTCACGAATTTGCGTGTCATCCTTGCGCAGGGGCCATGCTAATCTTCTCTGTATCGTTCCAATTTTAGTATATGTGCTGCCGAAGCGAGCACAGGAATTTCTCTTTTTTAAAAAAAATTTTATTTTACATGCTGACATTCCTTATCTGCTTATTCAGTTATTATTATGACTTTCCTTTATGTCTTTGAGATGGTTTACAAACACTGCTTATATTGTGTATGGGTATTACAGGTGTGCAATACCGTATTTGGCTTAGACTTTACTTCTTAATAGGAGAAGCAGCATGTGTGTACAGGAATGTGAAGAGTTTCTGGTAACTGTTTTAAAAGACAAATCACCATATACAGGAGGGAATAAAAAGTGCTGCAAGTAGAAAATGTAGATAAATAGAAAAGGCAATACATATTTTTCTTATTTTAATATCTTTGAAATGCATATGAGTAAAGTAAAAATAATATTTATATATGACAACAAAACAAAAAAGACGTAAAGAAGTGGTAAATGGAACTGTTCTATATTGCTTGGCTCTTTTTGGTGTGTATGTATATGTGTATATGTGGGGGAGGGGGTACTGGGGATTGAACCTAGGAGCATTCTATATCTGAGCTACATCACCAGTCTGGTTTTATTTCATTTATTTCTTGTGGTACTGGAGATTGAACCCACGGGTATTCCAAGCTATACCTCCAGACCTATTTGATTTTTTATTTTGAAACAGGGTCTTGCTAGGTTGATGAAAGTCTTACTACTTGCTCAGGCTGTCCTTGAACCTCTGATCCTGTCTCAGTCTCCTAAGTACTGGAATTACAGAAGTGCACCACTACATCCGGCTTTTTTTTTTTAATTTTTAATTTTTTAAAATAGGGTATCACTAAGTTGTAGAGGGTCTTGCTAAGTGGCTGAGGCTGGCCATGAATCTGCAATCCTCCTTCCTCAGCCTTCCAAGTTTTGGGATTACAGGTGTGTGCCACCACACTCACCTTGCAAAGCTCTTTTATTTTATTGGAAGTATCACAATTTTAACTCTAACCAACTGTGATAAGAATGTATATCATAAGCCGGGTGTAGTGGTGCATGTCTGTAATCTCAATACTTGGGAACCAGAGACAGGAGGATCACAGGTTCAAAAGCCAGCCTTAGCAACTTAGTGAGGCCCTTATCAATGTTAGTGAGACCTTGTTTCAAAATAAAACATAAAAAAAAAAAAAAGCGGGGGGGGGGGGAGGTTGTAGCTCAGAAGTAGAACACTCTGGTTTCAATCCCCAGTAGCCCCTTCACCACAATGTACATCACAACTTCTAGAAGCATTGTTAAAATAATAATGCACAGAGATATAGCTAAAACCTAATAGAAGAATTAAGATAGAATACTAAAACATTAACCCAAAAGTGGGAAAGGACCCAGGCATGTTCATGTATCCTTGTAATCCCAATACTTGGGAGGCTGAGACAGTAGGATTACAGGTTCCAGACCAGCCTCAGCAACTTGGTGAGACCCTGTTTCAAAATTAAAAAAATAAAATAAATAAAATTGGGCTAAGGGTATAGCTCAGAGGTAAAACACCCTTTAGTTCAATCCCCAGTAACACACACACACACACACACACACACACACACACACACACACTCAACTGGGAAAAGGAAAACAGGAACACAAAACTAATGGGACAAATTGACAACAAATAGCAAAATGATGGAACTAAATTAAATCATATCAATCATTAAATCAATATAAATGGATTAAGTACACCAATTAAACAGATTGAATTAAAAATAACAAGCCCTAATTATTTGTTTACTACAAGAAAGTCATATTAAATAAAAAATGTATAGGTTAAAAAGTAGAAAGATACCCATGCAAGGTGGCACATGCCTGTAATCCCAGTACTTCGGAGGCTGAGACAGGAGGATCACAGGTTCAAGGACAGCCTCAGCAAGTAATGAGACTCAACCTAGCTAGACCCTGTTTACAAATAAGAAATAAAATCAGGCTGTGAGTTTAGCTCCAAGGTAGAGTGCCTCTGGGTTCAATCCCCAGTACCATACATACACACACACACAAACTAGAAAGATGGATAAAAAATATATCATATAAATAGTAAGCTAAGAAGTTAAGAAGTCTGCAGTGGCTGTACCAATATTAGATGAATCTGACTTCAAGATAAGGAGTTTTATCAGATATGGACATTTCATTTAGAGTTCTTTAGAAGATTTCAGATTCATGATACAATTTAATCAAATGTTTCTATGCCTAAGAATAGAGTTTCGAAAACTGTGACAGGAAAGCAGGTAAAACTAAAGAGAGAAAGCCACATAGTTTGAGTTTTTAATACCCTTATCTCAATAATTTTTTTTTTTTTTTTTGCAGTACTGGAGATTGAACTCAGGGGCATTCTACCTTGGAGCTATACCCCCAGCCCTATTTTTTATTCTTTATTTTGAAACCGAGTCTCACTAAGTTGCAGAGTGCCTCACTAGGTAGCTGAGGCTGGCCTCGAACCCAGATCCTCCGGTCTCAGCCTCCCGAATGCTGGGATTACAAGCGTGCGCCACCACGCCTGGCTCCCTTATCTCAATAATTGATAGAAATACTATATACAAAAAATCCAAAACTATCAACCACCTTAACCTCATTGACATTGATAGACAATGCTCAATAACTCCAGGATATATTCTTTTCTAGTGCTCATGGAACATTCATAAGATAGGCTTTATTTTTGGTAATGTAAATCTCAAAAAATTTTGTAAATTTTTGGTAAAACAAACAGAATTTGTTTTCTGATTACAGTAGAAATTAACTAGGTCATCTCTAAGAAAACTGGTAATGAAAAATAGGTGGAAGAAGTAAATTGTCAATATCAATGTTTCAGTTATCTAGTGCTGTATAACAAACTACTCCCAAATTTAGTGGCTTAAAACAACCATTATATTGTTCACACTTTTGTGCATCAGGAATTTGTGCAGGCCTCAGCTTACTTATGCTCCATCTGTTTTTGACTAGGCTCACTCATGTAGTTGTGTTCAAGTTGTAAGATCTGAGATGACCTTTGTATGTCTGCAACAATGGGGCTGACTGTTGGCTCCATGGGGTCTCCCTTTCTTTGTTGTTGTTAAATGGATTCTTTCCAGCAGGATGGGCTTGAGTTTCTTTACAGTCTAGCTCTGGGTACCAGAGGAGGAAAAATGAATTTGTGTCTTTAAAGATACAGTCTTTCCTCAGGTCTAAACGTTGGGTAGACTCTTGGTCCATGCATTTTGGAGAGTTTATAGTTGAATATTTTTTTCTACATTACTATGTGAGTTTTTTTTGTGCTTCATTTTTGCCACAATCTTTTAAAATTCATATTATTAGTTCTAATATAGTGTAGTTTATTTCTCTTCAATTGGTTGTGTGAATCTTGTTTAATAAATTATATAGAAAAAGTCCAAGGGAATAATATTCTCTAAATGACAGTCTATAGCTTTTAAAAAAATGTAATTAATCACTGAAGTAAGTTGCTCCTTGGTGTGGAGCAAGCATGAGAAACTTTTTCTCTCTCTTGGTATGTTTCCTTCTAAATTGGAGTCTAGAAAGTCTTTTGCATGCTTTATGTCTTCATTTTGTTGTGCTGCTTCTTTTTTTTTTATAATCTTGCTATTGGATGTGATACAACTTTTTTATGGCGGGAAGGGTTCTCTTCTCAACACATTTTTCTACAAGAATTGTACTTTGGGGAAGGGAAGTGGTATGCAGGGCATATGAAGATAATAGTTCTTAACTTCCTCACTTTTAGCTACTACTGTCTAGAGATGTTTTTGAACTTTAAGGAAAATCAGAAAATTCTTCCTCATTTTCATGAGAACATCACTGCTAGCCATATACAAATCAGTTCTGATGGTTTTTATACCTCACAAGGGAAGAAATGTAGCCAGACCAAACCTCTAGACTAGAAGCTAATGGCTATGCTACCTTGTGCTTGTATTCTCCTCCTCCATCACATCATTTAAGTTAATCTTGCCTGTAGAGTGAAAGCACAAGTCTGAGTGAACTAATGACACAAAGAATAGCAGAAGAAATTTTTCTCGTAAGTCTATGACTACTGCAAACTGTTTATGAAGACAGGACAGAAGCATTTCTTGGTACTTTATAAAATCCACATGTAAACTTCTACTAGATTTTAAAATTTCTTCTGTGATACTTTCAGTCTACTCAAATGGTTCACTCTCAGAGGGGAAATTCAGAGTGTCCTGGAGAGTCTTTATTTGGGCAGTCTTAGTTATGAGCAAAACTCTTTTTTTTGCAATCACACTTTAAAGCTGTCTCTCTTTAGCTTTCACTTGTTAGTGCTGATTGTGATGATATGAAAGGAGTCTGATCCTTCTTGCACCGATGACTTCTTCAAACATTGGAGAAGAATGTGTTCTCCAAGGTTTGAAGTGACCCTATTCCAGAGTCATCTTCCTTCGTTGTCCCTCATTGTATATGGTTTAATTATCCTACTTTCTATCTCTTATTTCATATACAGTCTATGTTCCATGTGAAAGTTGAAGGCACACGAGTCCACAGAGTCAACCATGTTGAGAAGAAAAAAGGGATTCTTGTCCAAATAGTGAAGAACGCAGTCGAGTCTCTTAAATCGAAAGCTAATATTGTAATAAAAGATAAAATAATTTTCAAGGAAGCAATTAAAAGGCTATGCATGGGTTTTTCTTGTCAGTACCACCACCCACATCACCATTCGCCCAGAACAAAATAAGGGGCCATCCTGCAGTGAACTTCTCGGGTGAAGTGACATTCTGTTCTTTTGACTGCTCCTCTCGTCCAGCCGCCGTTCCCCCGACACACTCTATTTGCAGTGAAAGTCTTCCATTTTCTGGCAGGGACAGATTAAAATGTAAATATCAGGCTAAACGAATGGGAAAGCAGCCGTCTGCTTTACTTCCTGAGTCAGGGCCGGAAGTCGCTTCCGGGGTCGAGGTGAGGACCGCAACGTTCCCACCGCTGGAGTGTGCGTTAGGGGTGGGGCTACGTCTACGAGTCGCCAGGACGCCCAAGGCCGCTTTTGCGCATGCCCACAGGAAGTGCTCTCTAGCAGCTTCCGGCGAGAGTGTCTTCACATTGTACCGGAGTCAGGCAACAGCGTATCTTCACCAACGCGCTCTGGCTGCGTGTAAGTAAGCGCTGCGGACATCGATCGTAGTTTCTGTATAAAAAGGGAAACGCAAAAGGGTGTGCTAGGATTCACCTATGTTTGCCTTCAGGTGCTTTCTTTTAATGCTCCGAAACTTTCGGTTCAGAGAACGAGGGAGGTTTAGAAGCTTTGGTTACCTTTGCAACCGCGCGGAGTCAACGTAGGTCTTTAGATTTGGGAAGGAAAAATTTATGATTACTCATAATACATGGTGGGTAGGATTCAAATTAAGATGTTATTCCAAAGTCCTGCTCTTAGTCACAGAATTTGATTTTAAATGGTTTACTCTGGCCGTAATGCAGGAAGCAAAATTTGAGGCAAGGTAACTAGTCAGAAAGCCGATGCAGTGATCTAGACGCAGTTTGAAGGTGTCCTGAAATAAGACGTTTTAGAATTGCAGAGAGGAGGGAAAATAGGAGAAATTCTAAGAATATTTTAAGCTTGTGTGTGTGTGTGTGTGGTATTGAGTTGAACCCAGGAGCATTCTACCTCCTAAGTACATCCCCAGTCTTTATTTATTTATTTTTTTGTTTTGAAACAGGGACTCTTTAGGTTGCTGAAAGTCTGACTATATTGTTGAGGCTATCCTTGAAGCTGCAGTCCTCCTGTCTCAGCCTCTGAAGTACTAGGACTACAGGCGCGTACCACCACTCCAGGCTCAGAAACTAGTACTCAGTTTGATATGGTGAATGAGGGAGAGGGCCCCTGAACATTTTGAGGATGTATGCCAAACCCAGTTTGGCATATAATTGTCTTTCTAGGTTCGTTGCCCGCTCATTATAGTCATCTTAGTTTTGTGTTCTCTGTATTTCCTAGACTTTTTTTTTTTTTTCAGTACTGGAGATTGAACTATTGAACTCAGGGGCATTCTACCTTTGAGCTATACCCCAGCCCTATTTTTTATTCTTTATTTTGAAACAGGGTCTCACTAAGTTGTGGAGTGCCTCATTAGGGTAGCTGAGGCTGGCCGCGAACCCGGGTCCTTCATTCTCAGCCTCCCAAATGCTGGGATTACAAGCGCGGGCCACCACGCCCAGCTCCTAGACTCTTGTCTTCACTTTTTTGAGACTTTGGTCAAGTACATAATTTCACTCGCTCAATTTTTAATATTAACATGGAAGGAAATAATATTACCTACTTCAGGGTTGTTTTGGATATTAAGTTAGATTTGTATTTGCATGCGTGCATAAATATAAATAATAAAAATGTAACATGTCATGTGTTTGTAACATATGTACATTTATATATAACTTGTTATGTAAGCATATATTTACTTACATATAAATATATGAGCATGAGACTGTATATATCTGTAATCACTTGCATAACATATTTATGTATTATGTATATATTATATAAATAACATACAAATATAAAATAAAGTATCTTAAAATGTACACATACACATAATATATACACATATAACATTTATGTATACATATGTATATATACATAACAAAACTTTAATAATACCTATACTTAAATATGTAACATGTTATATATCTGTATTATATGTACATTTTTGTGACCTGTAAATATATATTATATAAATATATATATATATTTGTGTACAAGGTCAAGTGTTTATATACATTGCTTATATAATATATGTGCATATATTTTGCAAATAAATGATATATAAATATGTAATAGTGTTAATATTTTATTTTAAAAATAAATATATTGAACAATATTAATACATAATATAAATAGATAATTTATATTTATATTTATAGATAATTTATGCATACTATAGGAAACTGAGCTACGTCTCCAGCCTAAAATTAGATAATTTGTAGGCCAGATATGTAGTAATAGTCCAATTAATATTAGCTACTACTACTGTTCTTTTTATACTCATTATATTGTCTTGCTGTTTCTTCTTCTAGACTTGTTTTTTTTAAAATTAAGAGACAGCATCTTATCTGTACATGTGCTTGAGACATAGTAGTAGTCTCTTTTTAAAATGGATCATTCATTTTAACTGTTGCTGACATAATTAAATTCATTTTTTTACTTAAAAAGAGTTGCCACTTAATGAGACTCGGTTTCAAAATAAAGAATAAAAAATAGGGCTGGGGGTATAGCTTGGAGGTAGAATGCCCCTGAGTTCAATCCCTAGTACCACAAAAAAAAAAGAGTTGCCAGATAAAATAGATTTTGCTGATCAAGCGATATTTATTAGATGAAAAGATGGCTGTTTTTCTGTAAAACTCAGAAGTTTGTGAATTAAAATATACCAAAAGTAACTAATATTCTCAGTTTGGAATAAATATGAGTGATTTCAGTGAAGAATTGACAAAGCCTGTGACAGAGGATGAAGAGGAAGAAAAGTCGGTGCGTTGTGGTACAGGAATGCATTTTCCCTGGCTTCAAAAGCATATAGACACTGTAGGTAAGTACAAATTACATAAAACCATTTTAATTTTAATACAAGGAGGTGGTAATGTTCAATATGGATACAAAATGAATAACCAAGCTAGTTCAAAAAAATTTTTTTTTTGAGTTACTGGGGATTGAACTCAGGGGCATTCTACCTCTGAACTACAGCCCCAGCCCTATTTTTTATTCTTTATTTTGAAACAGGGTCTCACTAAGTTGCGGAGTGCCTCATTAGGTAGCTGAGGCTGGCTGCGAACCCGGATCCTCCATTCTCAGCTTCCCTAATGCTGGGATTACAAAGCGTGCGCCACCACGCCTGGCTAGCTAGTTCAATTTTTAAGAAAGGAGTAGGTGAGGTTTTCTTTTTTTCAGACTGTAAGCAAAAAAAGAATCATAAGTAATTTTTTTTTAAGAATCTTTTGCCTTTGTATTTATAATATGTAGTCCATATTTATGGTGGAGACACATTTTTCCAGCAACATTTACTGAGCACTATTTTCTAGCACTGGCTAAATATTGGAAACTTATAGATGAAGAAGATATGGTCTCTTTCATTGAAGTACATATACATAAGAAGGGCTCAAGAAGTTTCTGTTGAATTACATTGTAATAATTTTTAATAGAATTGATGATGTAATAGGTTTTAAAAGAATATTTCCCCCATTTTTATCTAATGCAAATATAGGTATTTTGGCACTTCTTGTGTGTGTTTGTATGTGTGGTACTAGAGATTGAACCCAGGGGTGCTCTGCCTCTGAGATACACCCCCAGCCCTATTTTATTTTGAAACAGGGTCTCATTAAGTTGCTGAGGGCCTTACTAAGTTGCTGAGGCTGGCCTTGAACCTGCTATCCTTCCATCTCAACCTCCTAAGTTTTAGGATTACACATGTATGCTATGACACCCACCTCAGGCATATTTTTCCATGAGATAAATTCCCTATAAAAATATAGGGAAAGAAGCAGTTATTTCTTTTTTTTTTTTTTGTGGTACTGGGGATTGAACTCAGGGGCATTCTACCTTCGAGCTATACCCCCAGCTCTATTTTTTTATTCTTTATTTTGAAACAGGGTCTCACTAAGTTGCGGAGGCTGGCCTCACTAGATAGCTGAGGCTGGCCACGAACCCAGATCCTCTGGTCTCAGCCTCCCGAATGCTGGGATTACAAGCGTGTGCCACCACGCCCAGCTAGAAGCAGTTATTTCTATGCTGGCATGTTGAGTCCCATAGTCTTGGTAATGTGCTTGAAACGCATTGTTTTGTTTTGTTTTTTTGCGTGGTACTGGGAATTGAACCTAGGAGCAGTCTACCTCTGAGCTATGCCTGCAGCTATATTTTAGATTTTACTTTGAAACAGGGTCTTAGTAAGTTGCAGAGGTCCTTATTAAGTTGCGGAGGCTGTCCTTGAATTTGTGATCCTCCTCCTGTCTCAGCCTCCCAAGTACTGGGATTACAGGCATGCGCCACCACACCAGCAGTTTTCTTGTCCCAAAATTTCTTTCTTAGTCCTGACTTTTTTTTTTTTTTTTGATTTGGCAGTGATTCCTTGGTCCCTAGAGTTTAGCTCCCATTTAAAAAATTATAATCTAAGTATTATCTCATTTGATCATCTCAGTAAATTAATCCTCAGTAAATCTTTTTGTTAGACATTTTAATAATAGGAAACTGCATTTTGAAAAAATTAAACTTAAGCTGGGCGTGGTATTACATGCTTGTAATTCCAGTACTTGGGAGGATGAGAAAGGAGGATCACAGGTTTGAAGCCAGCCTTAGCAACTTAGTGAGGCCCTCAAGTTAAACTTGTGAGTATTGGTATCAGGAGTCAAGTCCAAGTCTATACTTTTATCCACTGAGATGTAGAGGTAGAAGAGAACATGGCCTAAAAACAGTATTCTTTTAGTGAACAAAGGATATTTTAAGGAAGAAGTGTTCTGTCTGTTTTCTGACCTCATTGCTCTAAGTTGTCGATCAACACAATTTGACATAGATCTTATTTAATGCAGCTTTTGATTCAGAGAGCTGGGTGGGGCAGAGTATTCTGCATTTCTAGTTAGTTTTAATTTCTAATGTTGCTAGTTTAAAGACCACACTAAGTAACAAGGTACAGATTCTGTAGGTGATTTATGTGTACATTAAAACAGTCTTGAGAAGCATATAGTCTAGAGTAGTAGTCTTTGACCTTTTTCCTTACATATCTCCTACTTTGGTTTTTAAAAAATTATGTACAGCTTTGCACAGTTTTAAGATACTAATCTAGACAGGCACACACCTGTAATCCCTGGCTGAGACAGGGAGATTGCAGGTTTAAAGATAGCCTCAGCAAATAGCAAGACTCTCAGCAACCTAGTGAGACCCTGTTTCAAAACAAAAATTTAAAAAAGGGCTGAAGGTGTTGCTCACAGGTAGAATGCCTCTGGATTCAATGCCCAGTACAACACACACACACACACACACACACACACACATACACACACACACACACAAAGAAAGCCATCTAAAATTTGTCTTTTATGTTTAGTAGTTGCAAAAGATATAATTTTCAGCACAATGGCATTTTAAAATGAGATTACATTACTTTAAAAAACAGATCGGGTAGAATCTAAATAACAGAAATGTAATACTTTCCATTACCCATTTTAAAAAGTTTAATGATAGCCGGGCGTGGTGGCTCACGCTTGTAATCCCAGCATTCGGGAGGCTGAGACCGGAGGATCTGGGTTCGCGGCCAGCCTCAGCTACCTAGTGAGGCACTCCGCAACTTAGTGAGACTCTGTTTCAAAATAAAGAATAAAAAAGAGGGCTGAGCCGGGCGTGGTGGCGCATGCTTGTAATTCCAGCATTTGGGAGACTGAGACCTGAGGATCCAGGTTGAGGCCAGCCTCAGCTACCTAGTGAGGCACTCCGAAACTTAGTGAGACCCGGTTTCAAAATAAAGAATAAAAAATAGGGCTGGGGGTATAGCTCGAAGGTAGAATGCCCCTGAGTTCAATCCCCAGTACCGCAAAAAAAAAAAAAAAAAAAAAAATAGGGCTGGGGGTGTAGCTCAGAGGTAGAATGCCTCTGAGCTCAATCCCCAGTACCGCAAAAAAAAAAAGAAAAAAAAAAGTTTAATGATTAAGCTTTTTTTTTTGTACTGGGGAATGAACCCAGAGGCATTTCTACCTTCGAGCTATACCTCCACTCCTGTTTGATTTTCACACAGAATGTTGCTAAGTTGCTGAAGGTCTTGCCAAATTGCTGAGGCTGGCCTGCAAACCTCCTATCTCAGCCTCCCAAATACTGGGATTACAGCTGTGCATCACTGCACCTTGCTGAAAAAGCTTTTTAGGTGTTAAAAATGTATATTCTTTTGTTGTACTTTTTACAGTAAAAGTATATGTTGACATTTACCCTGATTCTTAATATTTTATAAGTTTTTAGGTGTTAAAAATTTTTCTTGGTTGAGATTTGATTATAATTAATATTTTTACACAGCTGATCAAAATAATATGAAAGTTTTGTTAAATTTTAAGTATGCAAAGTAAATTTCAGTCTACTTTTATCAGTAGAATAGGTAAAGTTATCACTTTTCCAGCTCATATACTTGTGTAACTGTCTAGTATTCTTAGAATGAGAAAACATTTCACATCAATTCTATTTTTTTTTTTTTTGAGGTACTAGAGATTGAACCCAGGGGCATTCTACCTCGGAGCTACACTCCCAGCCTTATTTGTTTTTATTCTTTGGTTTGAAACAGTGTTTCACTAAGTTGTGGAGGGCCTCACTTAAAGTAGCTGAGGCTGGCTGGCTCTGGTCTCAGTCTCCCAAGTACTGGGATTACAAGTGTGCACCACCACACCCAGCTCAATTCTATTTTAATTGGTGTAAATTGAGAAACTTTAGTCACATAGGGAAGTAGATGGCTGTGAATGGAGTTTAAGTATCAGTTTTTTGATTTATGAATTATTAATGAAAACTTATATAATCTATTAAAAATTATTAGATCATTCTGTAGTTTTGGTAAACAAAGAATTGGGAGTCACCTGATTTGAAAATGAGGTGTTAGAATCATTCACTTTTTCTTTTTCTTTTCTTTTCTTTTTTTTTTTGTGATACTGGGGATTGAACTCAGGGGCATTCTACCTCCAAGCTATACCCCCGGTCATATTTTTTTTATTCTTTACTTTGAAACAGGGTCTCACTAAGTTGCAGAGTACCTCACTAGGTAGCTGAGGCTGGCCACGAACCCGGATCCTCTGGTCTCAGCCTCCCAAATGCTGGGATCACAAGCGTGCGCCACCATGCCTGGCTCTCACTTTTTCAATACATGTATTTTCACTTTCAGGTAATGTGTAATGATCTTGATTTTGAAGGCTGGATTATAGGCACTGAAAGAGATTAATTTTAGGAAAGAGTATACAGGAAGTAGAAAATCTACAAGTTGATTTTTTTTTGGGGGGGAGGCTATTGGGGATGGAACCCGGGGGCATTCTACCTTTGAGCTACAGCCCCAGCCCTATTTTTTTTCCTTTACTTTGAAATAGGGTCTCACTAAGTTGCGGAGGGTCTCACTAAGCAGCTGAGGCGGGCCGCGAACCTGGATCCTCCAGTCTCAGCCCCCCAAATGCGGGGATAACAAGTGTGGGCCACCACGCCCGGCAAGTTGATTGTTTTAAGGGTTTTTCTGTATGGTACCTGTTTATATTTGTGTTCTTGTAGGGTTAAGGTACCTAGTTGCAAGACTGCTTTTAGAGGGGTATGGTAGTTGGGTGGGAAGGGAAGAGCAGATGACATTGTAACCACTCACTCATATAATGGACCCTAAATCCAAATATTCTTAACATGGGGATTTCCAATATTTAATAGAATACAAATGCTAACGTCCATGACTATTTTAATTTCATTTGTATTTAATATCATTGAATTACTGGTGACTTGGTCCTTAAAAATTAAAAACCCCACTGTGCCCAGTGGTACATGTCTGTAGTCCAGCTACTGGGAGACTAAGGCAGGAGGACTGAAAGTTAGAGTCCAGCCTAGGCAACTTAGAAAAACCCTGTCTCAAAATAAATAAAAAGAACTATGAGTGTAGCTTAGTGGTAGAGTGTCCCAGTGTTCAATCTCTATTCTCAACAAAACAAGCACATGCACACACACACACACACACACACACACACACACACACACAAACCCATAAACAGAAAACAACAATAACAAATTAAAAAAAAAACTCTTAAAGTTTTCAGAATATTGGTATATAATAAAAGATCATTCTTACATGGGATAATGCTGGTAATTCTTACCCGTGGTGAATACTAGGGCTTATGCTTTTGAGGACCTTTTAAGAGATTCTTCCCAAATTGACTAGTATGATTAAATAAGATTTGAAGTAAAGCCAGGCGTGGTGGCGCACGCTTGTAATCCCAGCATTTGGGAGGCTGAGACCAGAGGATCCGGGTTCGCAGCCAGCCTCAGCTACCTAGTGAGGCACTCCGCAACTTAGTGAGACTCGGTTTCAAAATAAAGAATAAAAAATAGGGCTGGAGGTGTAGTTCAGAGGTAGAATGCTCCTGAGTTCAATCCCCAGTACTGCAAAAAAAAAATTAAATAAATAAATAAAAAGATTTGAAGGATATGGTAACTTGGTGGTTTAAGAATATGAATTTAAATTTTTTATTTGCTAAAAAATAATAACAGTGTGGAAGGGGTTGTTCAAGCGAAGCTGGCCTTGATACTGGGGATGAGCTGGGATAAAGAATACCTACAGTTGTACTTGCAAAAACTTGTGCTGGTCAGCAGTAAGTTTTTTGAAGAGTTGAAGTGAACTCACTGTGGGTAAAGACTCTTGTCTTTCATCTTTATAGTGACTGGAGGGAAAAAGAAGAAGGATTTTGCTCAGACAACAAGTGCTTGTTTAAATTTTATCCAAGAAGCTCTGCTGAAGCACCAGTGGCAGCAAGCTGCAAAATACATGCACAGTTATTTACAGACCTTGGAAGATTCAGACAGCTACAAAAGGCAGGCTGCACCTGAGGTATAGTGTGACTCTGCTGAAAAATAGCAGATTCTTAGGAATTTCTGCTTTTAGCTCCACACACAATTGCTTTTGTGGGATCTCAAGCTGACTTTACTAAAAGCTGCTTAAAGTAATTTTGGGTGGAGAGGTTGTAGCAGGATATTTTTATTACATACAACTTTTTACCTATTTAAGAAGACTTTTAAGGAAGACTAAAAATAGTCTGAACTCTGAATTCTCAGATTCGCCAGTATTCATTCATTCCAATAATTCTTCCTTCTTTCTTTGAGTTGTTATTTTCCTTTCTCTGTGTTTTCCATATTCTTCCTATACAAATTAAAATTTTTAGCCAAGTGTGGTACCTGTAATCTCAGTACTTGGGAGTCTGAGATAGGAGGATCTCAGGTTCGTGGCCAACCTCAGCAATTTGGTGAGGCCCTTCACAAATTAGTGAGACCCTGTTTCAAAATAAAAAGGAAAGTAGAGCAGTAGAGCTAGGGGTGTAGGTCAGAGATAGAAGGCCTCTGAGTTCAATCCCCAGTACTGGAAAAAAAAAAATTTCTATTTAATATGTGTCTTAACTGCCTATCTTTTTTAGACCTTTAACTTACTAATGGCTCTGTTATCCTTAACCTGGTATTTTAAAATTAATATGAATAATTCTAAAGATTTATCACTTCAGATGTAATTTAGAGTTACTGGGTATAGTATAATATTGACAGTAATATTCTCTAAAGGAACGTTATTTCTATATGTTGTAATTAAAAAAACTCTTTAAATATAGAAATTGGATAAGGCATGTTGGAGTTTACATTTTGATAGTAATTTCTTCTTTGGCAGATTATTTGGAAGCTTGGAAGTGAAATTCTGTTTTATCACCCCAAAAGCAATGTGGAGACTTTTAATACCTTTGCTGACCGGATGAAAAATATTGGTGTCTTGAATTATTTAAAGGTAAGAATGTAGACTTTGTGAGTTTACATTTGTCGTGTTTACTGTTAAGTCCCATCATCCCAGATAAGGGACACCTATAAGAATTTAAATTGAACAGCAAATGTACCACATATGTTTTTAGAGTTCTCTTCTTTTGAGAAAAGCAATAGGTGAATGATTAGAGCATTTGAAAAGATATATATGAAAAAATATATAAAGGATATAAAAGCTCTAGATTATTATTTCCTATCTATTTTAAAGTACCTGTGTCAATTTTGTTGAAGTATTTGCAGAATTGAAAACTTGGGCCGGCATGGTGGCGCATGCTTGTAATCTCAGTACTTGGGAGGCTAAGAGAGGAGGATTGCAGGTTCGAGGGCAGCCTCAGCTACTTAATGAGGCCCTCTGCAACTTAGTGAGACCCTGTTTTAAAATAAAGAATAAAAACTAGGGCTGGGGGTGTAGATCAGAGGTAGAATGCCCCTGGGTTCAATCCCCAGTACCACAAAAATAAATAAACAAACAAACAAAATAAAATAAAAAGGGCTGGGGATGTAGCTTTGAGGTAGAATGCCCCTGGGTTCAATCTGTAGTACCAAAAAAAAAGAAAATTTGGGACATAATAGATTAATTGCTTTTTTTAGTGAAAAGGTAGACAATGGTGAAAAAAGGGTAAGATACCTGGATAAATAGGAGAAACTGAAAGAGAACTGTATTGTAGAACCCTTCACTTATGAGTTTCTAGTTACTTTCTATGTCTTTGGATTGAAAATACCTTCTCTTTGTAGATCTTTAGCTGCCAAAACCAGTCCTTTAGAAGTTGAAGATGTATTTCATTTAGATAATGGGCCAAATTCTAATATGTTTTCTTAAGTTATTTGAGCCAGGTTGGAGTTTTTGGGAAAAGGAAAAAGTGAAACAAATTGCGAATTTGAATATGAAAATATAATGTTTGGGTAGGAACTTCTCTCCAAAAGGATTGAGATATTTCCAAAAGGTTGTATCTCCCTGTCTGTGGTTTATTTTTATCTGGAAGAGCACAATTAAGTAAAGTTTTATAAACACTTTGCTTTTTTTTGGTACTGAGGAGAACCCGGGGACATTCTACCTCTGAGCTATATCTCCATCCCTATTTTTTTTTAAATTTGAAACAGGGTCTCACTAAGTTGCAGAAGACCTCACCAAGTTGCTGAGGCTGGCCAAGAACCTGTGATCTTCCTGTCTCAGCCTGCCAAGAACTGGGATTACAAGTGTGCGCCATGAAGCCTGACAATACTTTGCTTTTAGTTTTTTTCAAGACCATAAAATTTTATTGGAACACAACCACACCTATTCATTTCCATATTGTCAGTAGCTGTTTTCAAATGACAGTGAGTTGAGTAATTGTGAAAAAAAATTTTTGACCTGCAATGTCTAAAATATGTACATTCTGGTTCCATTTTTATTTTATTTTTACTTTTCCTAATTTCCAAATATTTAAATTGTGATTGTATATAGCATAAAACATTCTATCTAAGCCATTTTAAATACACAGTTCAGTAGCATTAATTATATTCTCAGTGTTGTACCACTATTACCATTATTTCCAAAAGATTTCCATCACCCCAACAGAAATTCCCCATTTCCTCCTCTCCCGAGCCCCTGACAGCCTCAACTCTATTTTCTGTTTCCATGAATTTGCCCATTCTAGATAATTTGTATAAACAGAATCATACATTTCCTTTCCATTTGAATGGAAGGCATTCTTCAACACTTTTTAAGATGTGTCCTCTGAGCTGATTTGACATGTTTAAAGTTGTTATATTATTTGTCATCTGCTATAGGCCAAACAAGACATTAGGTAGTATGCAAAAATTATCTCATTAAATCTTTGACACTTTTCTGAAGGATTACTAATTGTCTTATATAATAAGTGAGAGTCTCAAAAGGTGAACAACTTACCCAGGTTTATTGAGCTAAGTGCCATATAAACCAGGACACTGTTCTCAAGGCCCTTATCTTTTTTTTTTTTTTTTTAACTGTATCACACTAATTTATTTGCATTTATATAACTTAGGATTCATTTACATAGTATTGTTTCATGTGTTTTTCTTTGCTAGATTGAAAGTGTTGATATCAGATACCATGCCATGTCTTTTGTATCCTATTAAGGACTTGGTCCAGCATATGTCATTCCTGAGCTTTTGGACTCATGGTCATCTAATGACTTAAATGACAGTGTGTTCTTTCCTACTATTGGTGCAGATCTCTTTACAACATGCATTGTATCTTGTGCATCATGGAATGCTTGAGGATGCAAGTAGAAATCTAAGTCAAGCAGAGACATGGAGATATGGTGAAAAATCATCTTCCCAGGAAATACTAATCAACCTTGTTCAGGCCTACAAGGGGCTTTTGCAGTATTACACTTGGTCTAAAAAGAAGATGGAGTTGTCAAAGCTCGGTGAGTGAATACAGGAAATCTTTTCTTAACTGGTGGTGCATTAGAACTGTACCTAATAGTGACTTCATAGTGATATATTCCTTTGTGTATCTTTTCTTACTGTGAAGAGACTAAAGGGCAGAAGGATTCCTAAGGAATCATTTAATAGCCACCCACTAACTTATCCAGGTACTCTAGGGAAAAGATACTAATCTTAAATTCTTGATCATCCTTTACAGTGTTTTTGATATCTCAAAAACTCATCATAAATTAGAGGATTCATTATTAATTTTATGACGATTTAAAAAAATTGAACCCAGGGATTTCTACCTCTGAGCTACATCCCCAGCCCTATTTTATTTTTTATTCTGAAAAAGCCTCACAAAGTTGCCAAGAGCTTTGCTAAGTTGCAGAGGCTGCCCTTAGTCCTGAAATCCTCCTGTCTTAGCCTCTCAGGTACTGGGTTTACAGTGTGTGCCACCATGCCTGGCAAATCATTGCTCTTTTTTTTTATTTTGGTACTGGCAATCGAATCCACGGGTGCTCTACCTTTGAGGTATACCCTCAACCCTATTTTATTTTTTATTTTGAAACAGGGTCTTGCTAAGTTCAAGCATGCAGGTCTTGAACCTGCCAATCTCCGCTTGGCCTCATTGTCTTTTTTTTTTTTTTTTTTTTTTCCCA
>PVLC010003433.1:0-97661 GCA_004027655.1 Graphiurus murinus
TTCTTTCCCTCCCTCCCTCCCTCCCTTTCCTTTCTTTCTTTCCCTCCCTCCCTTCCCTTTCTTTCTTTTTTATTGGTGCATTGTAATCATACATGTTTGTTAGGTACACGCTGGTAGAGGCATACATGCACACATCTCTCATTTAACCCTGCCCCAATTCCCGCCCCACTTCCTCGCCCTCCCTCCTTCTCAAGTTCAGTTTAGTGATTGATATGTTTGTGAAAGTACATCATGTGCATTAGGGTGCCCCCCATCACCTCCAGTTAAGTTCCCTTCTTTGCTCATCTAAGTTTTCTCCGTCTTCATCTGGAGTCCCAAACTATGGGATATGTACACAATGGAATTTTACTCAGCCATAAAGAAGAATAAAATCATGTCATTTGCAGGGAAATGGATGGAACTGGAAAACATTATGTTAAGTGAGATTAGTCAGTCACAGAAAGTAAAAAATGGGATGCTCTCCCTTTGCTGCCTTCTGGCCCTCACTGCTGTTCAAATCCCACAGGTCCGTGGTTGGGGTTTTCTTATGTGGGCCTCCGACTCTGGCTAAGAGCCTGTGAAAATGCTGCCACCGCTACTCCAGTCTGGATCCCAGGAAGGTTCAGTTCTACTTCAACAGAGAAACTTTCTGAGTCACAGGAATAAGCACAGTCGTGTGTATCTTGTCCCTCCGTGGTTTTGAGAGCAACTGACTCGGTCTGGCCAGGTTTGGCCAGTCAGTTGAGGATGATACGGTGTCCCTCAAACTGGCCTTGAAAAAATTGTATGCAATGGCATTACACTTGGGCTTCGCCAGCCTAAGAACTTGAGAGGTCAAATGGCCACGCCCACAGATCCATCCTTGGAAAGATAATTGTATACCCTTCTGGAAAGCGCAGCCAAGATTGGCGTCACAACTTTGGTGGTGGGCAGTTACACAATTGAACCCAGGTGACTTCGTGAATTCGTGTATTACCGTCACCTGGGCTTTTGTAAAGTCTCTCTGCCCTCTGCCCTCACTGAAGATTTCTAAGTAGGGTGAATTTTTTTTTTTTTCGATACTGGAAATTGAACTCAGGGGCGTTCTACCTCTGAGCTACACCCCTAGCCATATTTTTTATTCTTTATTTTGAAACCAGGTCTCACTAAGTTGCAGAGTGCCTCACTAAGCAGCTGAGGCTGGCCTCGAACCTGGATCCTCGGGTCTCAGCCTCAAATGCTGAGATTGTAATCCCAAATGCTGGGATTACAAGCATGCACCACCGTGCCCAGCTAGTAGGGTGAATTTTAAATAAATGATTTGAGTCAATGACAAGACATAATAACCACAAATAATAAACAATGGACATGAAATTACCAAGACCCTCATCCCCAAATAACACCAACCAGAGACATTCTGTTGCTTTGAACGTCTTATCCAGCCTGACTAGCAATGTAAGCTTTGCTTGCTTTTTCTTGTCAAAAATGAAGGGTTTTCTTTGCTTAACGAATGGGTCTTTTGTTACTTTTTCTAGGCTTTCCATTTGAGAAAGAAAACCTTGAAAGCATGCTAATTGTAATTGCGACTGTATTCCAAGAGAAAATCAGCTACGCTGTCATCTTGTATTGTTCTGTTGAAAAGAATTGGGAAACACTCGATTCCCATCATGGGATGGCTTGGTCAGCAGCTCTTTACCACTGTTTTTATGAAGGGGCTGACTAATGCCTATTGCCAAAACCTAATAATTTACATTTTGAATGAAACTTTTGGCTCCTAATTTCCTCACTAAAGAATCCTTCACCTACTGGAATGTTTTTCTCCTATCAATGATTTTACTTTTCAGCTGGGCAAGGTGATGCACACCTGTAACCCCAGTACTTGGGAGATAGAGACAGGAGGATCACAGGTTTGAGGCCAGCCTTAGCAACTTAGGGAGACCTTGTTTCAAAATTTAAAAAAAAAAAAAAAAGTGCTGGGGGTGTAGCTCAGAGGTAGAATGTCCCTGGGTTCAATCTTGAGTACCACAAAAGGTTTTTTCTTTTTCCCATCTACCTAAGTTAGCATAATGGCCACACATTGACTCTGCAATGTTAGTACTCACAGTGAAATCACCAGGAAAGAGGCCCCAGGCTCTCCAAAGGGGAATCTGCCTGGACGCATTGTTCTCCAAAACAACTCATTATACATTTATAAGAACGCTTCTACCAAATTAGCACTCCAGCACCTATTTTTCTACCATTAAGTGATCAAGAATAAACAAATGGTTTTTAATTGCCCAGGAACGTCTAAGGCTTGAAGGATTAATAAGAGCGGTTCTCTTTTCCAGTCAGAAGTCCCAACACAATAGGTTATGAACTCGCAGTAGCTAATTGTGTCAGTACACCAGCAAAAAATCCTGATGAGTGTTTCTGTAGGGACAGATTGGGATGCCACTGCTGTTGCCAATTTATTCATCTGGATTCCAGCTGTCTGAAATCAGTTTGTTAAGGCTTTGGGAACACGCACAATGAAATCTTAAACATCTGATTCCTATTAAGACAACTGCTTACCAAATAATTTCATCTTCAATGACCTTGATTTGGAATTGGGAGTTCCTAACAAGAAATGATTCATTCCTGGTCTCAATGTCTAAATATATTGACGCTTTCAGATACGATGGGTGCCACAATTGACACATCAAGGGATGGATATTCATGGAGTAGGCAGGAAAGGTAATGAGAGCAGTAAGCCCCATGTATAATTAACATCCAAGCTGAACTGTGGGAAGAGCAGGACACCCAGAGCGCTCAGATGTTTTTTCTTGCTAACTTGGCATGAAATAATCCAGCAAATTTCCTTATAAATGTTTATATACTGGGGCAGAAAATCCCTCCATTTTAATGTTTCCCATGAAGTTGATTATCTCTGCATTCTTTTGCTTGACATGTAAGCAATATGCTATTACATTCTCTAAGCCTATGCCAAGCTTGTATTTCACCTGACCATCACCCTGACCCAGAGGGGAAGAATCTTAGACTAGGCTCAAAAGTAGTTCCAGTAGAACTTCCTAATTAAGGCAACTCTTAACCACTCGAGGTTGGCCACGTCCCTCCTAATTCCACTGAGAGAAGAGCAGGCAAGGGGCTTCGCAGCCTAGAGCTCCTTAGTGGCACTAATTACGTTTGCACCTGTCTACCGGGACGCAGGAGGGGACGGACCTGCCGGGCAAGCTCACTGCTTGTGCTCCACGTTTGGTCCTCTTAAAAGTGCCGCAAAGAATTTAAAGCTTGTAGGGTTGTCTATATTTTAAGTGCCCAGAATAATATGGTTATAGGATTGGGCTACCGGCGAGACATTTCCTGGAAGATAGGATGAAATGTATTCTGTTCATCTGATTTCTGTTGCTTCTCATTCATCTTGAACTTGGTGGAAAACTAGTGGCCTTTGAAGCCTTTAAGGCTGAGTACTAGACTGAAGAGGTTTACAACAGGGGAGTGAAAGTCCAGTCTCTTGTGTTGCTGATGTGCATACTCCAGCCTGCGCCAACACAATTTTTGTCTTAATGCTGAACTATGCATGCTCAGCCCTGCTACCAACAACAACCCAAACTGCATTTCGATAATTTGGATTTTCCTGAAACACACCGCTGTAGTAGGCTTTTTTGCTTTATTGGCCTTCTGACCATTTTTTACAGCTCCAAGTATGTGCTATTGTCTCCCAGAAGATCAGAAGTTCTAGAAAGTTTTCAAAGGGCAGAGTCTTATCATTCTTGCTAGAAGCAAACTAAGTTCTAGAAAGCATTGCTTCTGAGAAATTCTCAAATATCATCAAGAAGAAGAAACGGTAAACAGAAAAGAAAAACAAGAGCTACAATGTGGCAGGAAGGGTAGAAGACACATCTAAGGTTTCACCTTTGGTGTTCAGCTTTCTAAAAGCAAAAAGGTAATGTAGATCAATTTGCAGTGTACTAAAATTGTGTTCAAAGTTTATTTCAAGTCACAGAAAATATACAAACTAAGACAACAAAAAATGAACTGTGTTTGTTCTGAGAGAAGGCGCTGGGAGTCCTCCACCTGACACCAATTTGAGTTACTCAAGGGTTATGATGCAGAAGTCACTTCTTTTCAGCATTTCCATAAAGGTATGGAACTAAATTCCAGATTCGTTGCCAGGTATTTTGAAAACCTGTAAGAAAAAGTTAGGAGAAAGCCATTACAAATGAAGACAAAGTTTTCTTCCTCAAATTATTAGGAAAAAAGTCATGCTTGTAATCCCAGTACTTGGGAGGCTGAGACACAAGGATGCGGGTTCAAAGCCAGCCTCGACAACTTCGAGTGAGACCCTGTTTCCAAATAAGAAATAAAATCAGGCTGGGGATGTAACTTGAAGGTAGGATGCCTCTAGGTTCAATCCCCAGTACCAGAACAAAAGAAAACAAACCCCAAATATCAGGAAAAACCCAAAACATGCTAGGGGAGGGAGGATGTCAGATCAAATTGCCAGGGCAGAATTCCTGGTCTTCATTCGTAGCAGGGTTTCTCAACCTCAGTACTCTATTGACATTTTGTGCTACAGCATTTTTTTTTTTTTTTTTTGTGTGGTGCCGGGGATTGAACCCAGGGATGTTCTGCCTTTGAGCTACACCTCCAGACCTATTTTACCTTTGATTTGGAAACAGGGTCTCACTAAGTTTCTGAGACTGGCCTCAAACCTGTGATCCTCCTACATCAGCCTCCCACGTACTGGGATTACAGGTGTGTGCCACCATGCCTGGCTTCAGCAACATTCTTTGTTATTATAGGGTGAAGGGAAGGCCCTGCACATTACGCGATGTTCAGGAGCAGCTCTGATTTCTATCTACTAAATGTGACCGGCAAGGCACACTCCCTAAAGTTTTACAAGCCAAAATGTCCCTCAAGGGCAAAACTGGCCCTGGTGGAGAACCACTTACCACTACCGGTACCGGTACCGGTAAAGAAGCCTGCGTGTGATCGCAGAGAGGGATCACAGCTAGCTGGGTGTAGGAGGAAGGAAGAGCCAACGCTTTGGACACACTATGCGCAAACACTAGTAGACACAGTAAAATCCTGCCCACAGAAAATTGCACACTTGCAGTTTCACACACATAGACAGAAATCACTGTGGGTTAAAAAATGGTGAACACCCTTTTTATTTTTTAATTTTTGAAACAGGGTCTTGCTAAATTACTGTGTGCTGGCCTCAAATCTGCCAGTCTCCTGTCTCAGCCACCTAAGTACTGGGATTACAGGTGTGGACCACCGCACCTGGCTTACCGTTACTTTTCTCCATCTCTGTATTTGATTAATTTTGTTAAAATGATCGTGCGTTACTTCTGTCATTAGGAAAGGTTAAAAATATTATAAGCAATTCAACACCGAAACAACTGTTCTCTAGCCCATCCCCAGCGGCCCTGACTACTCAAGGGTCAAGAGGGTCTAGCTTAAGAGGACTGAGGGCGCCAGAGATCAACGTTGTCGGGTAAGGCTCCGAGTATATCTCCCAATACACAAAGACCCAGCCCTGCTCCGATGGCATTAAGTTTCCTGACCTTTCAAGGTGCTCCAGTGGATTTCTGTATTTGTTCCTTTAAGATGAGGATACTCTGCCTCTGCTCAGGAGGCAGCATGGCAATCTGGTCTGCAGTCAGTTGAAGAACCTGCATAATCAAAGCAGCCTGTGCAGAGGAAAAGAAGGTAGTGAGTTTCAGTGGTGGCAGCCAAAAAAGCAACCAAACTCACACCACCACCAGCAGCTTCTGTCCAAAAAGCTACTGTAGTGGAATATGGAGCCAAATGGAAAAAGGGAGGGGATTTCACACACAGAAAACAAATAGCAGGCCAAAGAGAAAACAAATCTGGTGGGAAAGGCACAAGGGAGAGAACAAGTATAAATTAAAATACCTAAGATTAGACGAACTCAAAGTTCCTGCAGCCTAAGATGCTATCTGTGAGCCCTGAGAATTCTTTTTAATCCTGCTTTGAAAGTCTCTCCTTTTCACAAGTTTAAGCCTTTCCATCAGACATGAGCTCCCCACAATGGCCAAATATAAAAACAGAAAGATAATCTTGTGGGCAATCTGCTACTGTTTCTAGGGATACGGCAGAGAGGGGAGGAAGAAAGGGGTTTGGGTTCGCAGTTCAATCTGGCCTGCACACACAAAAAATCCGGGACTGGTTGATGAGTCTGAAATGTAAGATAAGCTGCCACTTATATGCACTTCAAAACTTTCGGACCAAGTCCACCAGTTCTCAGGCAACAAGATCATGAGAGAGTTCTAAGTTAGAGTAAACATCACCTCCAAAGGGCTGTGAAGACCCAGGATCACCACACGGTAACTGCGAAAAGAGGAATCAAAACCACTAGATCTGTGCATGCGGGGGAAGTCACCAGTGTTGCTCACCTTCTCGTGGTCCTGTGGTGTGACTTGGTTCTGCCCGGGACTAAAGCCACCAGGCTGGCTTCCACCTTGCATGCTTGCTCCTTGCATGCCTGTTCCCTGCATGACTGGGACCTATGTGCAGAGAGAGAGGAGAAGTTTGTAGAACTCCTGACATAGCGGGAACAGGACTGAAAACAGTAATGGCAATGTGCAAAATTATGATCTTTATACTGATATGAGTAAAAAAAGCAAAGTAATGACTCTGAAGATCAGTGTCTACTGTTAGCAATGGCAGAAGGCAGAGTTGAGCCAGAGATCAACTAGCAAGTTAGACATACTTGCTTACAACAGCTCTAGCATCATCAACAAATATCACACAGCACAACTGGAAACCATCAAATTAAGCAAAATTCAGCCAAATAAGCAGAGGGAAAACTGAGAGCACTCTGGAAATGAGTGCTCAGTGGAAACAAATGAAAGCCAACAGATTCCAGAGATAATGTATGCTGGGCCACTGGAGAAGTTACATCCACAATAGCCTACCTCTGGTTCAATCACACATAGGCAGTTCGTCCCAAAGGGCCCTATCCCACAAGTAAGGTGGAGATGATCATACTGTCAGAGAGGCAGAAAAGAGATGGGAAGGCCTCTGGGGAAAAGATTGCTATTAACCCAACATTTGCTTTTTATAGCGTTTATCAAGAACATACAGCAGATAAATGCTTTCTGCTCAATACAGACCAAGAAATGTGACTGACCTGAGTAAAAGAACACAGTGCGGTTATATCATACTTATTAGCATTTAAGCTCTTCAGTGAGTTCAACCCTTTGGAAGATTACCAGAATCCAAGGAAAAGGCCCCTGAGTGCCTAGCGTGCACCTACGCGAGTTACGTTCACACTCAGGCATTCACCCAGAGCTTAGGTACTTCAGTTCAACAGGAATTATTAACAAACTTGTTACCTGCTTCCCCAGCAGATTAGAAGCAGCAAAGCATGAAAGAAATATAAACAACTGTTAGGAGCAGATACTACGGCAGCAATGTGAAGAGCCAGGTAGACAGCCTGACAGTGAAGGAGACCAGAAACCACATGGGAGAACCACGCTTCATGTTACAGCACACACAATCACGGACCTCCTTAATGACGACCTTGAGTAATCAAAGGTTATTAAAATCATTTTTTGTATCCTATTTAAGAAAGGAAACATAAAATATACCTTACAAATAATTTTTTGTGAACATAGTTTTAAAATTTGGCAGAATAGTTCTATCATCTGGAATATTCACCTACATGTATTAACTCGGGTCTCAGACATGGGGCGGATGAAGCATTGGTACAAACTGTTAAAATAGCACTGTTCTTTATTAATACTGAATCCAGAGCCTGGTTTGAACTGGTCTGTTATGGATCTGAAACATCTTTGAGTGTCATCTTTTTGAAGCTTAGTAGAACTTCTTCAAATAGTCTGAGCTACGGCAATGGGAAATAACCACTGAATAATGGCCATCTGAAGTTTCCAGGAGCACCTGTTCGAGGCAGGTAAGGACTGGCAAGAGTGTGCGTCCATCTGGGTCTGCCTCCGATAGTCTCAGTTTCAGCTTTTGCCTCAGAGTAGATTATCAACAGCATTCTCTTTCGTTCTCAGATGTGTCCTTTTTTGGGATGACATATTATATAATCGCCCTAGCAATAATGAGCCTTTTATCAACAAGTTTCCAACTAGATGGACTCGAGTTAAATTTTAAAAATCTGATTTAAAATGATGAACTATAGACATATTGTTAAATTAAAAAAAAAGAACAGTGAAAGGGGAAAATAAGAATATATATATACATATACATATATATATATATATGCTGGAAAGTTACACTAAAAATCTAGTAAGTGATTATCTACAGAAGCGATTATCACAGGTGAGAGAGGTACAGGAGAGGAAGTGAGGTTATTAATGTATATCTTTTATTAGATGAGTGAATGTATTATATGTACTTAGTGAATAAATTAAAACATTTTAAAAATTAAAAAAAAAATCGTGGAATTAGGAATTGAACCCAGTGGTGATGAGACATATTTTCAGACTTAGAAAAAAAAATTCCTAAATTTTGAAACAGGGTCTCACAAAGTAGCTGAGGCTGACCTCAAACTTGCAATTATCCTGTCTCAGCCTCCTAAGTACTAGCATTTTACAGGTGAGGGTCACCACACTTGGCTAAAATTCTTTAGAAGTTTGAAGGTAAATTTTTAATTTTTTCTATCTCACACCTAACTGGTTTCACAGTCTCTATTAACAAAAACTATACTGGGTTGGGATCATAGCTTAGTGGAAGAGAGCTTGCCTAGCATGCACAAGAGCCTAGCATTAATCCCCAGCACTGGAAAACAAAAAGAAAAAAGCCTCATATTACAGAATAATGAGTTCAAGCTCTATTCTCAGTATCTACATCTGTTTCATACATACTTGGTGCTCAATAAATAACTGTTGAGTGAGTGAATTTATTAAAAAATGTTTCTATTATGGGGCTATTGACCATAAAAAGGGCACAATAAAATTAAGGCCCTGCTGGGTGTGGTGATGCACATCTGTAATCCCAGTACTTGGGAAGCCGAAACAGGAGGATCACAGGTTCGAGGCCAGCCTCAGCAACTTAGCGGGACTCTGTTTCAAAAGAAAAAGGGCTGGGGGTGGAGCTCGGAGGTAGAAAGCCCCCGAGTTCAATCCCCAGTAGCAAAATAAACAAATAAAAGCAAAACTTGAAAAATAGCAGAGAATACTTTTATTCTGCATATACCAGGAAAAGAGAGATTTCAAATTAACAAATAGGTAGACACATATATGTATGTATACACAAATGGGTGGCTAACATACAGAGAAGTAGTGCAAAAAACCCAAAAAACAAAAACAAAACAGTGGGCTCTCTAATCCTTGCTCTGCCACTGTTTAGTAATGTGAATTTGGTCAAGTCACCTGAATTTTGGGCCTCAGTTTCCAAACCTATAGAATGAAAGAACTGGATGACCGATGTGTTCCATTCTAGCTCTACCATTCTACTCCCCGCCCCCACCCACACCTTACACACACACACACACGGAGGAAGACACATAAACATGTAGGAGGGAAGAGAGGAAAAGGAAAGTGGAGGGGCCAGACGGAAATGAAGATGTGAGCACAGGTATCTCAGGGAGGATCCACACACAGCTCCTCCTCGCAGCCCAATGGAGACGATGACAACCCTAGAGCTCGATAAACACACAGCTGGAGAGAGACGAAGAAAGACGACAGACACGTGGGTTCTGTAGATTTGAAGGCCGTCATTAGTGAACTGCCTTTCAGACCCCACTGTTCATTCAGGTTGTGTGATGCACGAGTTGAAGGCAGCTTTCTGCAAACCTCAGATCGCCTCCACGACCAATGCGCTTCATGTGCTCTAACCCACTGGTTCTCAGGGCTGCATATTAGAATCATTTGTGGGAGGTATTTCAAATCATCCATGCCCAGATCCCAGAGAGAGATGCCACAAGTCAGGCCGGGCTGCGATCCAGGCAAGTATGGTTTGGAAAAAAGCCTTGTGTGTGCTGTTGGTTTGCACCCCGAATGCAAAGTACTCCCTGACTCCTACATTCTCAGGGTCTCTCTTCTGAATGAAGAGCTACAGAGATCATCAGACAAGGATGTTCTTTTTGAATTATAATCCTGGTGGCCTGAAAAATCGCTCTCCTAAGGAACAGAGAAAGTAAAGGGAGATCCTAGTCTTTCCTTTTCAACAAGCTAAGAAACAGTTCAGGTCAGAAGCCAGTACAAATCAGGCTCAGTAACCAAGTCTTAACTAGATCAAGATTTCACACAGATGCTGGAAGCATTATGCCTACCTGTCTGGATCCCTGGGGCCCTACTGCCCCCATGGTAATTGGACCAGGACCCTGGATTCCACTAGGTATAGGACCTCTAGGGCCAGGTACCGGGCCCCTGGTATCCATGCCCCTGGCCTCCATCCCTCGGACTTCCATTGCACGAGCCTCCATGGCGCGGGCCTCCATGGCACGGGCCTCCATGGCACGAGCCTCCATGGCACGGGCCTCCAATCCTCTGGCATCTAGTCCTCTCGCCTCCATGGCTCGGGCCTCCAACCCTCGTGCATCTAGTCCTCGGGGATCTCTTCCACCTGTACGTTGGAAAACAATGGTGGAGCTACTCACTCGTACTGTTAGTACGACAATTTAAGAAAGACGGAAATCTATTCCTCGAGTCACATCTCCCCTCAACTAGGAGGCTGTCATCTCCTCGCTGGTTTCGCAGCTTTGCGGATAAACCTCGAAGATGCTTGCCAACCCCATCGCCCTGGCATTAACCCCAGAGTAGAGCCGAAGCCCACCAGGCAGCCCTGGCTGGGTCTCCCCTTACCTCTGCCATCCAAGGGTGGACCCCTCTGATCTAGCATGGGTCCTCTTGGCTCGGCCATGAGCGGTCTAGGCTCGGCTAAGGGCCCTCCCCGCATCTCATGTGGGGGTGGTCCACGGCCCTCATGGCCAGGAACATGGTGCATGGGTGGACCTTGATGAGGCGGTCCCAGGTAACCTCTAGAGATGGAGAAAAATAGAATTCCAAATAAAACATAAGCACAACAGTAAAGTGTCACCACAGTGGATATTCATTACGTGGATAAGGAACATGCAGTTCAGTGCTTAAGAACGCAGGTTCTGGATGCCGACAGGCCGGGTTCAATCGAAGCTCCATCACTGATTGGCAGTGTGATCTTTAGCATATTTACTTAAGTCCTTGATGGAGCTTCGATCTGAACCCGGCCTGTGGGATTCCAGGCTGGGGACAGAACCCAGGGCCCGCCTCGCGTTCTACCACTGAGCTATCCCCCCGGCCTGGTTGTGTGGATTTACTAAGATGATGGAAAGAAAGTGCTCAGAGCAGAGATCAGAGGCAGGCTCCCCACTGACACCAATTACTATTATTGCTACTAATATTACACTACTACAAGTTGCCCTCACTCGGGTGTGCATACTACCATTTCCAGTTTCTGAAAATACGTTAGCCATGGTGAGCTCAACAGGACACACTCAGGTAGAGTTCTGCCTTAGTGGAAGTGCTCAGTCTTGGTCAGGGGCCATACATATTTATCTTTTGAAGTAGGCAAACAGGTGCAAATGGGATGGCAAGCCTGTTTTCAAAGCGAGGGAAAAGCCAGACTCCTCGGATTGTTTCCTTCCGTGCCCGTGCTTACCTCGGTTCTACCTCTCCAGTTACAGAAAGTAAAGTGCCGCCCCGGGGGTCATTCGGAGCATCTCCTAAGAGACCTCGAGGAGTGGGGACATTGGCAGGCAAGGCTCCCCGCTGCATGGCTGCTCTGGGGTCTTGCATCGGCACTGACGGGGAAACAAACAGGGAGTTACTGCTGTGAAGGATGCAGCAGGGAACAAGAAATGACTCCATACACCACCGACAACAGAATTCAGACACCTGAGAGAGGGTGAAACCTCACCACAGCAGAATCCTCTTGCAGCTCAACAACAGAAGCGGGGTGTAGGCAGAATCTGTGCCATGTCAGAGGAATGGATGGAATTATATACAGAGCAACCTGCCAAGGACTAGCACTGCCACCTCAAGAAACTTAGGGTTTTCCTTCTAACCAATCTTAGTTCAGGGACCAGTCACCAAAGACAGGTAGGGTCTTGGCATATGTGAACACTGCCATGGCTCTGCAAGAACCCGCTGTCTCCTTACTGACTGCTATTCCATCCACGCCTCCTGACACCAGTCGGGAGGGAGTACAGCCTTGGACAGATGCCCGTATCATCCATGTTCTCTACCCTGTGTGAAGAGGTCAATCTTAGGCTTGCGGCCTCAAGAGGAAAAAAGGAAAAAAGAAACAAAACAAAACAAAAAAACCCAAACCCCAAAACACTCCCCTTTGGGGTTCTGAACGCGAGGAGGAGTGCCAAGCAGCTCTTTTCCTCTTAACGCCCCACCCTGAGCACCACGAGCAACAGGAAACCCGCAGATACGATGGGTACCTTGAACTCGCTCGATTGACGCAGGCCCGGCGGGTCCCACGGGCGAGTGCTGGAGGGCTCCTGGGTGAGCAGCAAGTTCAAGAGGAGAAAGCAGACACTTAAAACCGCTTGCGCACACACACACGCACAGACACACGGCCACGGAGACTGGAGATTTACACGTGTAAGTTAAGAAAGGCCAGGGTTGGTTAGCTTGCCTAAGTTACCCTTGCTCCTGTGGATGTGTGAAATAGTTCCCCTTTGACCAAGCAGCTTCCTAAAGGGAAAGCCGGGGGTCGCTGGGTTTATCTGGGCAGGAATAATCAATGATTTTCAAGCTACCCCACTGCTACTGCTATGATACTATTAAAAAAAGAAAAAATCTTAAAGGGGTGGTGTTGAACCTCTAGTTAAGTAAAGAACACAGACATTTTCAGAAGGAAAACATGAAGAATCTGGAAGGCAAGATTTATTATAGAGGCCATAACAGAAGTGTGACAGTACTACTGTCACATCTGAAAGTTCAAAAATGTTTGCTATGAAAAACTGTATCGTATAGGGACAAATGCAGTGAATGAATTTTAGATAAGGAAAGAGAATATCGCTGCACATGAAATAATCTGCCACAGCGAGGTTCTGAGAATAAACGAATATTGTGACAACAACGAAGACTAATGAGATGACAAAGGTACAAACAATAAACAAAGGTGATAGGAAAATAAGAAGTATCCGCTCAAATGTATCACTGTCTCCTTTCACCATTACAAACGTGCCAAAGCAGCATGGGTTGATCCCAGGAAAAGCGAGGCAATCTGGGCGCAAAGAGTCCTGCTTCTTCTGCTCGGCACTGAAGGAAAGTATCAAAGAAAGCTCATCTCATTGCATCTCTTCATGAAGATACCCTTCAAGTGTTTTTAAAATGTGAGTCATTTCCCTTTGTTGTCACGGTTATACTGTTATTTATTTATTTTTGCGGTACTGGGGATGGAACCTAGGGGCATTCTACCTCCGAGCTACACCCCCAGTCCTATTTTTTATTCTTTACTTGGAAACAGGCTCTCACTAAGTTGTGGAGGGCCTCACTAAGCAGCTGAGGCTGGCCTCGAACCTGCAATCCTCCTGTCTCAGCCTCCCAAGCACTGGGATTACAAGCGTGCACCACTACGCCTGGCTTCTTGTTGTTATTATTCTTGTTGTTGTACTGGGGACTGATCCCAAGGACATTCTCCCTCTGAGCTACATTCCCAGCCCTTTTTGAGACAGGGTCTTGCTAAGTTGCCAGTACTGGCCTTGAACCTGCGATCCTCCAGTCTCAGCCACCCAAGTACTGGGATTACAGGAGTGTGTCTCCATACCCAGCTCCTTTGTTAATTTTTTTTTAACCAGGAAGATGAAGCTGACTGTAGCAGGAAGACGTCACAGGGAGTCTGTGTTCAACAGCGACAGCTTGACTAAAGGTCTGCAGAGAGGTATAAGAATAACTGAAGCCCTAATCCCTTCTTGCTGCTGCACAAAGACGCTGGGGCAGGTACACGATCTCTTGACAGTGGGGGGACACAGCAGCACAGAGGCACGGCATGCTGAGACAAGATGAAGTATTTGGCCAGGAGTCTGTCCTGCTGTTAGAAATCTAATAAGAAACACTTATTACTTCTATCACTCCAACCACCAATCCCAGTGCACATTGGCCTAGATCTTAATATTTGTCTCTTTAAATAGGTTTCACTTACAGGCCATATGCTAAGAAGAAAAAACTTAGCTTCTTTATGCTCGTAGAAAGCAGCCTCTTCCCCTCACGGGGACGCAATGGATGAGAGTAGAATGCATGGAAGGTATTTGGGAAGTTAGCAGAGGCAGCGTGGAATGCCCGGAAGAGGAGGGAGTCGGAGACGTCTCAATCTCGGCTCTGCCACTCGCTCACGAGGCGGAGGAGAGGACCAAAGGCAGGCCGTGACACCGGGATGCCAGGAGTTACTTACCTCGGCCCCCAGAGTAACTTCAAACTCTGAGCGCCTAGCTCTTTACCTGTAAGACTGAGGTGCTGCGAGCTAACTCACAGGGTTGTTCATGAAAATTAAAGTACCCAGCAACGAGTAGGCACTCAGTCCTTTCTCTTTTCTCAGCCTCTCTCCTAACTTCGTTTTCCCGTGAACTACTGCCATTTTCTTTTTCTTCAAACTCTAGTTACGTGGAGAAATGCTCTGGGATTTTAGAGAGGCTGCCGCTGTGGTATACGTGGTGTGTCTGCCGCAGTACAAGACACTTCTCAAGTACTTCTCTCGTACTGAGAAGACAAGTCGGCTTTACAGACCTCTCATCCCCTCCCAGTCTGCTCTGGGGATTAAATCCAGTCTTCTATATACTCAGTCGCCTATTATATGCTGACTGTTAAAATTCCTTACTAAGTCCGCAGACATCCATAGAGGGGGACAGAGTATGTCAGTGGACTCTGGGCGGTAAGGAAACTTGGACTCTTAGGGAGTAATGTTGTTTCTTCCACAATTCTTGGAGAGCTCAGTTCTGAGCCTCTAGATCAAAAGCCTAGACCGGCACTTTCGGAATTTCTGCGATGATAGAAATATCCTCCATCCGCGACGTCCGGTGTGGTATCCACTAGCTACGTGTGACTGTGGAGCACTTGGAATGTGGTCTAGGGCGAGGATGGAACTGAATTTTAAATGTTACTTAATTTCAGCCTATTTTTAATTAACCTAATATTTAAATAGCTCCTGATGGCGAGTGGCCATCATATTAAGAGAGTCCAAATACGAACCATTTCCAAGCGCAGCCCATATTCACCAGGCACTTTACCTTGTCCCCGTTCCATGGACACTGGTCCACTTCCTGGCATTCCAACCTGGGCCTGCATCCCTCCTGGAAGACGAAGGACAGGAAAGAAACAGATTAGGGCAGCGGGAGCAGCTAGAATGCTGGCGGAGGTTCCACATCTCCGCGTTCTGCCCGGCAAGGAGACAGCTACAAAGGAAGATGACGGAAACCACCTTTCAACATGCAGTTAGCCAGATCGACAGGGTCTGTTAGTACGCTTCATGCTTCAGTGACAGAAGAGTGAGTTCAGTAAGGACATTTCACCTCTCTGATTACCAAAACCGTGGCAGAAAGCTCTTCTGTGACACAGGAGAACAGCAACACCACTTACCTTTGGACCTCCTCTCATGGGAGGTAGGACTGTTCCTGGGGAATTCTGCAAATGTGTGGGTATACTATTTCAGTTGTGACAAAGGTTTGTGGGGGCACAACTGCCATTGAATGAGAAGCTGCCAGGCATACTAGATGTCCTGTAATGTATGAGACAGTCTCATAGGATCAAGAATTACCCTGTGTCTTAGAAATCTTCCAGCTGGTTTATATGACAACTTGTTTATAACCATGGGAACCTAGGACCCAAGTCTGTTTTATTTGTAAACACAAAAGGCTCTTTACCCTGTTTTAGTATATACACTGAACTTTCCCCAAATGCAATTACTGAGTAAATAATGGGTACTGCAATTTTTAAAAAGAATTTTATGAAGAGTTTTCACTACTTCAGAAAATCACATCACCAATATCAACAGTTCTTGTGGTATTTCTGTTGCCAAAACGAACATACCTGTTTCTGTGTATATTTTTAATTTTTACATTCATGATATAGGTGCAGGCACGTGACTACTACTACATTTTGTTTTCTAGTGAGATTATGCCCAAACACTTGAATTTTAAGTTTTAAACGAATGTCCTTTTACTTCTTTATTTTAGAGTTTGGGCATTAAACTGATTTTTTTGGAAATCATGTTACACAGGTCATATCATCTATGCATTTCATTTCGGTAAAGTCATTGCAAAATATCAGTTATAAAAAGGAGGCCCTGGAGCCGGGCATGGTGGCGCACGCTTGTAATCCCAGCATTTGGGAGGCTGAGACTGGAGGATCCGGGTTCGCGGTCAGCCTCAGCTACCTAGTGAGGCACTCTGCAACTTATTGAGACCCTGTTTCAAAATAAAAAATAAAAAATAGGGCTGGGGGTATAGCTCACAGGTAGAATGCCCCTGAGTTCAACCCCCAGCACTGCAAAAAAAAAAAAAAAAAAAAAAAAAAAAAGGAGACCCTGGGTCTAATAGGGTTGAGAAGTACCAGTCTGTTCTCATCAGTTGGGGTATGAAGACAGCTATACAAAGAATAATCCTGCACTGTGAGTCCTTGTCTGCTCCCGTCCACATAGCCAGAATTCTTTTTTCCTCAAAGGAGCAATGTGCTCTGAGTGGGGAGAAAAGACAAGCTGATCTATTTGCAGTTCACGAATACTTCCCTAAAATAACAAGTACACCTCACACTTCCTTAATTTTCATTTAACATGCCAACCTCCAAAGAGCTGTGGATTAAGAATCCAAAGAACTGGCTGCTAACCCTACACTTGCTACTAACTGTGATTTTGAACAAGCGATTTAATAAAATTAATACACTCCCAGGCTTCAGTGTCTATAAAAGGAATGTGCTGGTCTAAACAATGGCTCTCAGAATGTGCTACCCAGACTAGCCTTGGCATTACCAGGAAATGTTACAACTACAAAGTCTTAGGCCCCCACTTCAGACCTACTGAATTGAGAGTCTGGGGGTCAGGACCAGCAATCTATGTTTTATAAGCCCTTCAGATCATTCTAACACACACGTTAACGTCTGAAAACCACTGGTCTAAATACGACTTCAAAGCCCCCTTCTAGCCATAACATTCTATCCTATTCATTTTATCCAGACTACTCTCTGAAACAATACAATGATTTAGGATATGAGGAAAGGGATAGCAGAAGGCACTAGGGGCATAATTTCTCCTATTATACATTATCACATAACAGCACTTTTATTTGTACGGGCAACATTCACAGAAAAGGAATTAGTAGGTTAAAATGGGTGTTAATTTTAGTGTTACAGTACTTTGTGTATGTGTGTGTGCGCGCGCTAGTGGAAGTTGAATGCAGTCATTCTACTTCCCAGCTACAAACACTCCCAGTCCCTTTTTTGTGTGTTTTGGTTTGGAACAAGGGCATGCTAGGTTGCTGAGAATCTCACTAAGTTGCTGAGGCTGGTCTTGAACCTGCAATTCTCCTGTCTCAGCCTCCCAAGTATTGGGATTCCAGGCATGCGCCACCACGCCTGGCTACTTTCTTGAATGGCTAAACAATTTCACATTTGTACCATCCAATGTTTGAGTAGTACCACTTTCTCCACCAATATTGTCATCTCTCTTAGAAATATGCTAGTCTGATGAGTTTAAGGGAGATGGCATTGTTAGGTAATTTGTAATTTTCTCACTATAAATGACTTTGTTTTTGTTGGCCACTTGGTGTTGCTCTCCTGTGAAGCTCTTCCACATTTTTTTTCCAGTACTGGGGATTGAACTCAGGGACATTCTACCTCTGACTGAGCTACACCCCCAGCCCTATTTTTTATTCTTTATTTTGAAACAGGGTCTCACTAAGTTGCAGAGAGCCTCACTAAGTAGCTGAGGGTGGCCGAGAACCCAGATCCTCCGGTCTCAGCCTCCCAAGTACTGGGATGACAAGCGTGCGCCACCACGCCCAGCTCTTCCACATTTTCTTTGCCCACTTTACCACTAGATTATTTTCTCCCTTCTCATCAATTGTCAAAGGGCTCTATACAGGGTATCTCAAAAATCATGAAGTTTTAGTAAGTTCAGAAGTATAAATGCTACAAACTCACAAAAATATCACTTGAAAGTTTCACACTTTTAATGATTTTACACTACACTAGACTTTCATCTTTCCTCTTTTTGGCTTGTTTTTCTAATTCCTTAAAACTGGTACATAGAATTCTTTTTTTAAATACAGGCATTTAAGGATATTCATTTTCCTTTAACCACTGCCTTCTCTATTTCCTATATTTAAAAACAATTTTTATGGTACTGGGGATTAAATCTGGGGGGGGGAACCTCTGAGCTACACCTCTAGCCCTTTTAATTTTTTATTTTGAAACAGGGTCTAAGTTACTGCATGTCTGCCTCACCTGCAATCCTCCTATCTCAGCCTTCCAAGTACTGAGATTATAGGTGTGTGTTACTGTGCCTGGCCATTTACCATAGTTGAGTATGAAGTGTATATACTACTTTTTGTTTTCCTTTAGATAATTTATACATTTTTTATCTTCTCTTCAATTCAAGGACTAACTACAGTATGTACCTTAAATCTTCCAAGTAAAATTTTCTCAGTTGCCTATTAGTTGTTTTTAATTTTATTGGCTTACCATCGAAACATGTGGTCTGTAAAATCTCTGGTTTTCTGTATTTAAGATTTATTTTGCAACTGAATACATGTTCTTAAAATGGTCCATGGTCACTTGGAATGGGGAACGTATTACATAGCCAACAGATATAAGGCTCCCTCTATGTATTAGCGGAGCTTATTATTTTAATTCCTCAATATGCAGACTTATGTTTTGTCCACTAGCACAAGGCTACTCCAAGTGTGGCCCACAGATGGTGCTGATCTGTAACCCATATGTTAACAGTTCATGACAAGGTAAGTATAGAAGTGGAGAACAGTTAGAAACTTCTCTAGCAATGTGATACCACTGTGACACTGAAGAGTGTGACTAGTGTACCCATCTCACTGAACTGGAGAGAGACCAGTCGGAGTGTTTTCCAGTTCATGTAATGAGCCTATGCCACAGGCTGCGTACCTTTTATGTGCAGTAGGACCACACTACAATTGTGGGGATCTGTCTTTTATTTGTCATACCTTTATTGGTGCATTGTAATGATACATCACAATGAGATTCAATTCACACAAACATGCACACAGGTCTTGTGTTTTCCTTCAGGCCCCGCCTGCCACTCGCCCCTCCACACACTCACCAGTGCGAGTGGCGGTGGTACCGCCACGTGTGGGCACAGTGTCATCTCAACTGTCTCTTTCAGCTGTTCTGCCTTTTCCCCTGCTCACCTTCCTTTCCCTCTCCTCCCCACCAGTATTCTACTGCCCTCTCTCCTCAACCATCTAAACGCCTTTGAAGTTTCCTATTTTCTAACATACGAGACAAAATATACAACCCCGGGCCTTCTGAGACTGCCTGATCTCAATTAGCTGAATATTCTCTAGTTCCATCCATTTTCCTGCAAATGACATAACTTTATTGTTCTTTATGGCTGAGTAAAATTCCATTGTGTATATATAGTGATGACACTTTAAGGCAAGTCAGATACCTGTAACTCAAAAAAGTATGAAATAGAGAATCCATCTACTTTTTTTCTTTTTCTTTTTTTTCGCTGTACTAGGGATGGAACCTGGGGGCATTCTACTTCCGAGCTACACCCCCAGCCCTATTTTTAATTCTTTACTTGGAAACAGAGTCTCACTAAGTTGCGGAGAGCCTCACTAAGTAGCTGAGGTTGGCCGAGGACCCAGATCCTCCGGTCTCAGCCTCCCAAGTTCTAGAATTACAAGCGTGCGCCACCACGCCCAGCTAGAATCCATTTACTTCATTGAGAGACAATTTAACTATAAATGCATTAGCACCAAGTGGATAAATGAAAATTGTGTTTGGTAAAATTTCTTTAAAAATCTCCTATTCCTTGTCAATTTAGCTCTGTAGATTGGTTACTCTAATATGCCATGTGTTCAGAACAGAAATTTCATGTGGGGAATCACTTCTTCTCTCAATGTCCTAAATTACAACTGCTGAACAACAAAAACTTACAAGTATATAGCAACAGTCTGTTGATCGCTATCCACATGCTTCCAATGTATGTGTAGGTTTTTGTTTTTGTTTTTTGACACTGGGGATTGAACCCAGGGGCAGTCTACCTCCAAGCTATACCCCCAGCCCTATTTTTTTTATTTGGAAATGGTCTTGCTAGGTTGATTAGAGTCTCACTCCTTGCTAAGACTATCCTTGAGCCTGTGATCCTCCTGTCTCAGCCTCCCAAGTACAAGGATTATAGGCATGTGCGATCACGCCTGGCTGTATGTGTAGTTTTTAACTTATTTTCTCTTTCTTCCTTTGCAGTGCTGGGGATCAAACCCAGTGTAGCTCAGAGGTAGAATGCCCCTAGGTTCCATCTCCAGTACCTCACACACACAAAAAGCGCAAAATAATAATAATGCAGAAAAAAGAAAGTATACTATTTAAAAAAAAAAAGAAAGAAAGAAAGAAAAAGCCAGGCATGGTGGCACACACATGTAATCCCAGTACTTGGGAGGCTGAGACAGAAGGACTGCAGGTTTGTGGCCAGTCTCAGCTACTTAGTGAGGCCCTCTGCAACCTAGTAAGACCCTGTTTCAAAGTAAAGAATAAAAAGTAGGGCTAGGGGTGTAGCTTGGAGGTAGAATGCCCTTGAGTTCCACCCCTAGTACCGCAAAAAAAAAAAAAAAAAAAAAAAAGAAGAAAAAGAAATCACCTGGGCTAGGGGTGTAACTCACAGGTAAGAGCACTTGCCTAGCATGTGTGAGACCCTCGGTTTGATCCCTAGCATCCCTCCCCCCGAAACTGTTCTCCTCCATCTAGAAAATGTACTTCCTAGCTGTGTATTAATCTTATATCCTAATCCCACTATCACATAATAGCCTGCACTGCAGTAGTTGCTAAGACAAAAAACTTCACCAAGGTAACAAAAGGGTGAAGACTCTAAATGAAATTTACCTCCAGGAGGTAAGGAACCAGGGCCAGGTCCTGTCACGGGAGCCGGCATCTGCCCTGGTGCTGGAACTCCACCCTGCAGAGAAGCTTGCATCAGAGGAGGTGCGCCATTGACGTGCATGCCACCCTGATGGAGACAAAAACCAGGGGACGGTCATGACTGTGCAGACTCAATACAGGAAGGCTATGATCTCCAAGTCCTTGTCAAACTTGCAGCCCCAAACAGTCTACCAAATACCCTTTTTGTATAGCACATCTTACGTGGCATTAGATTTACCACACACTTCAGAGTCCACAGAAGCAAGTTGTGACGTGTATGAGCCTTGTTATGTGAGCACGGATAAGATGAAGCAGATCTTCAATACAGAGATTGACAAGTCTTATCTGTGCAGCACCTACTCCTGACTTCATGACAATGGCCTAGCAGTAAGAGTTTAAAAAAAAGTGTCTGAACTCAAGAAGACAAAGAGGGGGCTAGGACTTTTTAAAAAAGCAACTGCTACCTGGCATGGTGGCACATGCCTATAATCCTAGTACTTGGGGGGCTGAGACAGGAGGATCACAGGGTCACAGCCAGCCTCAGCAACTTTGCAAGACCCTTAGCAACTTAGTGAGAGACCCTGTTTCAAAATAAAGCATAAAAAAGAGGGCTGAGGGTGTAGCTTGGAGGTAGAATGCCCCTGGGTTCAATCCCCAGTACAACAACAACAACAAAAAAATAAATAAAAGGGCCGGGAGTGTACCTCAGAGGTACACTGCCCCTTGGTTCAATGCCTAATTCCATAACTAAATAAATAAGACAAAACATAAAAGAAGAAACTATAAGGGAGATGGTTAGGAGAAAACAAGAGGTCATACAGAACTACATTCAGTTCTTGGATTTGCCACTTATCATTCTACGTTTGGACCATGTAACCTCTCTGGGTCTTAGTTCATTTCTGTTTGCATTTCTGAAAAACAATAAATGTTTATTTTTTTTTAGAGCAAGGGATGGTAAATTATGGCCCATGGACCAAATATGGTTCACTGCTAGGCTTTATAAATAAAGTTTTATAGAACATGAATGCATGTATTTGTTTAGTTTTTTTCAACGACTGATTTACATTAAATTTGTGTGAACCTCTGCCCTGTAACTTTGAAGCAGCAATCCATGTTGTTGACCTCTGCCAATGTGATAAGTAAAAAATGACAGCTTATTATAGTTTCCATTTCCATTTAAGATTAAATACTTTGTCAATATTTGTATTTCCAGTTTTGTGAACTGTTAATGTCCACTGCCCATTTTTTACTGAGTTATTGGTAATTTTCTTACTAATTTATAGGAGATACTTTGGGTTTATTATGAAAAATCAGTCATAGAAGTCATATAGAAAATACAAAGCTGGGCGTGGTGGCGCACACTTGTAATCCCAGTATTTGGGAGGCTGAGACAGGAGGATCGCAGATTCGAGGACAGCCTCAGCAAGTATGAGACTCTTATCAACCTAGTGAGATCCTGTTTCCAAATAAGAAATAAAATCGGGTTGGGGGTGTAGTTCGAAGGTAAAATGCCTCTGGGTTCAATCCCCAGCACCCCCCCCCAAAAAAAGAAAACACAATAACTACTCAGCCTAGCTAGCAAATTAATTATATATACAAGTAAAATTTCCTTCTTCAATTGCACCCTATGTCCCTGTCTCCTTAGACAACCACTAAGAGTTCTTACAGATGTTTAAAAACTCTTATGAATCATTACATACTGAATGTATTCTTTGCAAATCACTTAACACATTTTGGGGATTTATGCAGATGCACATGTCACCCATCTGGGGAAGGCTTCCACATTCACTTAGTTTTACTTCTATAAGATGTTATGTTTCTGATTATCTCTGTGGATGCCACTTTCATCTTAACGCTAAATGGTTACATTTTTGCAACGTGGTTGAACTGTTGTAAAGTATTCCCTTAAATGTGTCACATTTTCTCCATTCTTCCACTGATGTACACCGAGGATGTCTCCAACTTTCACTAGTAAAAATGTGGCAACAAACATTTTTGAACAGAACTATGGACTCTATTAATTTGCCTTTTCTCCCTAATACATACGGCAAATACTTTTCTCTCTTTTGTCATTTGTCTTTGGTGCTTAGGTTTCTTTCTCTGTAGAGCAAATAGTCAGTTTTAGGTTGTGTCAATTTGTTATGGCTTCAGGGTTTTGTGTTTTTCACTGGTGAGAATGGAGCTTAGAAGAGTGCCTACCTCATATACCTGCTACGAGGATTAAACGAGATCAAGCATAAGGAATAACAAGGTTCCAACCAGTGCCAGGCATGCACATACACACTTCTTGTAAGTTAGCTTGTAAGAAAAGGACACACAGGGAAAATCTCTTTGTTTTAGGAACTTGGAGCCAAATCTATAGCCATGAGCCGGGCGTGGTGGCGCACGCTTGTAATCCCAGCATTTGGGAGGCTGAGACTGGAGGATCCGGGTTCGCAGCCAGCCTCAGCTACCTAGTGAGGCATTCCGCAACTTAGTGAGACCCAGTTTCAAAATAAAGAATAAAAAAATAGGGCTGGGGGTGTAGCTCGGAGGTAGAACGCCCCTGAGTTCAACCTCTAGTACCGGAAAAAAAAAAAAACCCAAAAAAACCCCCACCAAATCTATAGCCATTCAGATGTTACATGTTCTGTACCCTGGAGATTGTTTTTATGCCTGGAAATGATCATCTCTGGTTCCTGACCATTCTTCTTTAAATATTTCTCCTAAAAATAAAACAACATTCTAAGTCAGATACAAGAAAGGTTAAGGGATAAAGTCTTACCAAAGACGGGGCCGGAGGGGCCTGAGGATTCTGCTGGTTCATTGACACGTTGGAGCCTGAGCCAGGCGCAGCACCATGGACTGGCTGAGGGTTGCCTGCAATCAGCGTTGGGATATTTGTCTGGCGATGCAGAATTTTCTAAAAAGTGAAAAGACACACGTATGAGCTAAGAAAGCAATCAGATAGTTCCAATTCAAGGTCCCACTCAAGGTTTACCCTACCATTCCTAGAGAAGCACCAGAAGCACTCACCAGGGCAATCTCCGGGTCCACGATTCTCATCACAACCTGTGCTTGCAGCAAAGCATAGGCCAGCTGTGGGTTCTGAAGCAACATGTTCCGTGCTTCCTGGGGGCTATTCTGGACACAGAGCTGAGAAGACGAGCAGATCCATCATCAGACTCAGCATTTACTACTTAGAAATTGACAGTGACTTACAGCTAGTCGCGTCTGAGGAATCGAATATTCAAGAGGCTCTTGAAGTTGCTGGTTTTTACATGGCACACAAAATCATGGTAATGGCAGGCAAGAAGAGGGAGAGGCATTTCAAATACCATTAATACCATCACTCAGGGAAAAAGCCACATTTTAATACCTACAGCTGATATCTACTGGGGGGAGGGAAGGACCCAGATCGATTGTTTGGGTAGGTGTGTTTGTATGAAAAAATAGCTCTTTGCACCAAATGTAAAATATTCTGTGCACATATCTTATACTGAAGGTGCAAGAAATGGTGCCTGGAGACACAATTTCTATTTGAGTTCAGAGAGCTATGTCACTAACTCAGCAATGAACTCCTTGAAAATCGGATGTGAACTGCTTTATTCATAACCTAACGTCCCCTCCCACCTTCATTTGTTTCATCAGCTCAAACATCTGCTCTGGTGGAAGACTGGCAACTGCTTTGCTAATGGATTCAGGGGCATCCTCAGGACTGATGGTCTCTCCATAAGGTGACTCAATGACCGGGGCACCAGTGCCAAGACCTGGTCAGGAAGAAAGCACAACAGAGTTAGGGAGGCAAAACAAAAAGCTAAATCACTTCAAGCAGCTATTTTCTGGGGCTGCGGTAAGCACCAATTGGCAACTACAAAATCTCTGGAGCGGAGAAAGAAGCGATTCGCAAGCCTCTTGCCTCTCTATTTTCTCAGAGGAAAGCTAGGACGGCGATTACATAATGTTAAACCAAGTTAGGGAACCAGGCACAGGGACTTCTTTTGACAAGCTATCTCAGAAGAAAAAGATTTAAACAGACAAAGCTGTTAATTTCAAGTCAGAATTCTTGGTTACATTATCTCATGAAAAAGCCATGAAAATCCCTTAGTACCCCTCTACTTAAAGATCTGGCAACGTGGTCACCGGAATGACAAATGACAGAGTTGGCAGGACTAATGGCTTGGTGGACCGGAATTCATCTTTTAACTGGAAATCACCTCCTTGGCAACAGAAGGATTTTAAAAGTCAACTGTACCTTATTTTTCAAAGATATACACTTCCCTAATTCAGGAAAGCGGTATTGCTAACCTGTTTGGCATAGTCTAAAACACATCCTAAATGGAACTTTCCCTTGTTACATTTTTCCTAACTCTTTCTGCACGCAACTTGGGTTTCTACTCACTCTTTAGCTCTTCCTTGTTCTTTTCGCTAGCAGCATTGTCTACTCGAAGTGCTCTCCCGCTGAACTCACGCCCGTTCAGGTTCCGCATGGCACTGAGTGCTGTCTCTTGGTCTTGGTATTCACAGAAGCCATAACCTTTTGGTTTTCCTGTCTCCCTGTCATACACCAATCTAGGAAGCAAAACCAAGGATCAGGTACAAATGCTACACAAGTACAGGGTTTCTGCTCACATCTCCACGTTCTAATATGAAGATCAATAACATTATAACTCGGACTGCCTCATTGAAATATTTTCGAAACATATTTAATGAACAAATCCCATATCTTTTAGGTAAGAATGAATGTGAACTGTATGGTGTGTGGCCATCTCAATAAAGTGGTTAACAAAAATAAAATGCATGTGAAAAATTACTAGTAAAAACAAACCAAAATCAAACACAAACCAAAACAAAAAAAAACCCTGCCATTATTACTAAGGGCAAAATTGGCGGTGATTTTTAAGAATCTCTCACCATGAAGTAGATGATCTCACCTGAAACTAACAACAGGTCCAACCTCAGAAAAGATGTCCTTCAATTGTTCTTCAGTAGCTTCATAAGGAATGTTACCCACTACGGAACAGATAGCATATTAAAAGTCTGAGCTTACAACCAAGATGTTTAATGAGAAAGTAACGGTAGATATCTATTTTCTGTGAAACATGTAACTGGCTCAAAATAGAACTCTCCAAAACTGGCTTCCATTGTATTTCTTCATATCTTTTATTTATTATTCATTTATTTATTTAGTATTGGAAACCGAACCCAGGAGCATTCTAACTTGGAGCTACACCACCAGCCCCTTTATTTGAAATAGGGTCTCCCTAAGTTTCTGAGGCTGGCCTCAAACCTGTGGTCCTGCCTCAGACTCCCAAGTACTGGGATTACAGGTGTAGACTACCACATCAGACGCTTCAAACCTCTTAACAAGGGATATAAACCAGAGATTAAACCCAAAGGTGTAGGTACTCCCAAACAGTTCTCACATGAATCTGAGAAGCATTTGATTTTCCTTAACTTTGATGAAAATAAATACTTCAGCAATGCTATTTACCTGAACAAGTATTACCAGTGATTACTAAAGTATATATTGTGTTAAAAACAGGTTAACATGCCCATGTTTCCATACATACACACTTAGGGAAGAATAACTATGAATGGAAAATATTTAAAAATTATACTGAACGGAGCCAGGAGTGGTGGTGCACACCTGTAATCCCAGTTATTGGGAGGCTGAGACAGGAGGATCACAGGTTTAAGGACAGCCTCAGCAATGTAGCGAGACTCTGTTTCAAAACAAAAAATAAAAGGGATGGGGGTGTAGGTGGAAGTAGAATGCCCCTGGAGTCAGTCCCCAGACACACACACACACACACACTGACACACACGCGCGCACGCAATCTACTGAACTGTTTTGTCATCCCTTTCAAAAGGTGCTTTAAAATCACACCTATTTTCAAAGCAACTTATTCTAGCAGAAAAGACTCCTCAGAATAGATTTAATCCTCTTTAAAAAGATTCCCCAGATGGAGTTTTGATCATTCGTTCATTCATTCATCTGCAATCCACCTCCACCACCATTATGTATGAAATAAAACGTTACGGGGGAAAAAGCAAAGGATATAAGTCCTTAGGAGAGGGCGGGAAGTGAACTCAGGGGTCTATACCCTCAGCATATAATCTGTATTTTGGGACAGGGCTGTTGTCAAGAGCCCTCGGTTCTAAAATATTACTGCAGAGCCACGAAGAGGGAACTGCATACAAGATGAACACTAGTCTAACTCCCTCGACGACATTGCGGCAATCCTACAAGACCTCGGAGCATCTTTTTGCTCTCGCGTCCACCAGGTGGGCCGCGCGCCCCCAGGAGAGGCAGGGGGGGCCGTCTGCCCACCCCATCACCAACGGTTTTCCCAAGGACCCAGGAGGTGGGAGGAGCAAGGGGGCGTTCCTCGCTGCTCCCCGGCCTCTTTCGGTCCCTCCCCGATGCTGGCTTCCACCGAATTCCTCTCTCTTACCGAATACAGAACGTAGAGATCGATCCACCGCGGGATCCCTAACCGTCAAACCCGCCATCGCTCCCCCTCGGCGGCTTCCGGTGCGCCAAAGCACGCTCCCACGTCTCGCGCGAGCGCAGCGAGGACCGCGCTCCCGTCAGGCCCGGGAACCGGAAGCGCCGCTGCGAGGCGGGGGCCGGCCCGGCTCCGGCGTCGTGCGTCCGCCCCGGGCGCGCGCTCGGTCCGTGCGAGGCGGAGCTCCGGGCGGGGAGGCGGCGCGAGCGCAACTCCGTTCCGGGCCGGCGTGCGGGGCTCAAGGCTCCTTTGAAGTTCATCCGCAGCATTCCTGCCGAGTCTTTTCTTTTCGACCGACGCCGCGGCGGGTGGGCCGCAGTGAAGATGGCGGCGGCGCCTTCGCCTGGGGGCCGGGGGACTCATTTTCTCCTTGACACTTTGGTTTTCGTTCCGCCCTGTTAGGGAAGGGAACACTTGGCCCGCAGCCCATTGGCTGAAGTGGTGGATGGAGGGAGAGGAGACAGTGAGGAGGAGCGTCGCGCTCCACGTCTGGGGCCCCCGCCCTCGTGAGATGGGGGTGCCAAGAGACGGCGGACCCCTGTATGCGCTCGGGCCGCCCGGGGGCCCCGCGGCTCTAGTGGTGGCAAGGTGTGTTAACAACAGAAAACATCACTGCCCCTTGAAAGCACAATCTGGTTCCCGCGCTCTGGGGAGGGGGCGTGCACCGCTAGTTCCCAATCCCAGAAAAAGAAAGACCCTTGGCGGGGTTGGAGGAAATCCAGAGTAGGGTAACTGTGGACAACAGGGTTAGGGGAAGAAAAAGGGATGGAGTTAATGAAGAGAACTATCTATGGAGAAATTGCTGTCCAAAAAAAAGGAAGTCAGAGGTAGTAAAATAGGCACAGAATTTGAGACGTGGACGTTTTTCTTAATTGCACATGGATTAGAAAAGAGTGTGCGTAAGCACTTGCCTGAAATGTAAGAACTGTTTAGAAAATCAAGTGCCACTTTACACCATGGAGCATGTCATTTCAAGGTGTAATTTTAGTAAAGAGAAAGTTTTAGAAGATAGCCCGGTGAGGTGGTACACACCGGTAATCACAGTACTTGGGGGGGGGGGGGGCTGAGACAGGATGATTGCAGTTTGGAAGACAGCCCAGCAATTTAGGGAGACTCTCAGAGATCCTGTTTCAAAACAAAACAAAGGACTGGGAGTGGAGGTCAGAGGTAGAATACCCCTGGGTTCAAGCCCCTGTAAACACACACACACACACACACACACACACACACACACACACACAGGAAAGTTTTAGATTATATCCACGTCCATGATTAGAGTACCATTGCCAATCAATGTGTAACCTAAAGAACATCTTGTATAACAGAATTGTCCAAAATGAGACTGACAGCTCTATAAAAGGCACAGTTTCAAAGAATTTTGGTGTGAGCTACTGTTCCAGTGTGGTGAACTTTAGCTAAATGTATGTATGGCTAAGTATATTTCTAACCTGTTGTTTTCCAGACTTGAATTAGCAAAAGTTTCACCTGGGGTGCTTAAGTAAAATTAGAGAATTCGGGTGCTCCTCCGCAGGCCTGTGGAATGAGATTCCAAGCAAGGAGCTTGGGAGTCCTTTTTTTTTTTTTTTTTGCGGTACTGGGGATTGAACTCAGGGGCATTCTACCTCCGAGCTATACCCCCAGCCCTATTTTTTTATTCTTTATTTTGAAACCGAGTCTCACTAAGTTGTGGAGTGTCTCACTAGGTAGCTGAGGCTGGCCGCGAACCCGGATTCTCTGGTCTCAGCCTCCCGAATGCTGGGATTACAAGCGTGCGCCACCACGCCCGGCTGGGAGTCCTTATTTTTAAGCAAGTGCTCCAGGTGATTCATAGGGCCAAGCAATTTGGGTAGTATTGTAGTTACCGAAGTAACTTTATAACAACATTTGGGACAACCACAATTTTTTTTTGAAATTTCCCTTACAGCAGTTCTCAAGGTTCTCAGCCCAGACTTCCCCCCTTGAAGGGGAGGATGTTTGGGGTGGTTGCAATTACTGGGAGAGCACTACTGTTGGTTGTGATGGTAATCTGGATTGTTGACTTGGCTGGATTATGAAACACCTAAGATTATGTGATTTGGGGTGTGTTGATGGATGATTGGCTTGTGTATCAGCAGATTAAAGGGGGAATTTCTGCCCTGCCTGTGAGCAGCACTGTTCTGATAGGCACAGGCCCTGGAAAAAAAAGGAGAAAGCTGCGTGGAGGATGCGAGGTGCTTCCCAAGAAGTGTCTGCTCTCGCCTGAGAAACTGGCCTTCAGCTCTCCGCTCTGGACCTTCACCATCGCTTCTCTGGAGTTTCCTGGCCTGTCCATCGTGGACTGGGACAGCATGATCAGTCACTCCTCTTCTGAGACTCCAGCTCTTGATTCTCTGGACCAGCTGCTGGTTTCTCGGGCTCTCAGCATGCAGGCGGCCACTTGGGACTCCACTGCTTTGGACTGTAAGCTGATTAGATAAGTCCCCTTAACCATACACACATCCTGTGAGTTCTGTTACTCTAGTAAGCCCTGACTAATACACTGGGGGAAGAGGAACAAGAGATGGGCAGTGCACCGCCATGTCCAGAGTGGTACTCCTACTGAACCCCAAATCCCAATAAATGCCAATGTCTCTCCCCTTGAAAGATCTTGATAACATCATCCATACTAGGCCAAATGGACCCCGGATCTGAAGGCTGTGTTACTTTGCCAGCTCTGCAGGGAAAATCCGTTCTTTGGCCAGCTTACAGCTGTGCAGCTGCTCCCAATAAAAGCTAACACTTATCGAGCATTTGTTCCATCTTCATTGTATTAGCTTTCTATTGCTGTGAAACATATTTCCACAACTTAGTGCCCTATAAGAACACTCATTTATTAGCTCACAGTTCTGTAGGTCAGGAGTATGAGTGGACTTGGCTGGGTTTCTCTGCTTAGGAACTTGCGAGGTTGAAATCAAGTATTGGGCTCTTATCCGGAGTCTCTGAGGAAGAATGAGCTTCCAAATTCATATTTGTTGTTGGCAGAATTTGGTTATTTCTAGCTGGGTGCAGTAGCGCACATCTGTAATCCCAGTACTTAGCAGACTGAGAGAAGATGATTACAGATTCAAGACCAGCATGCAGTAACTTAATGAGACTGTTTCAGGAAAAAAAAAAAAAAAAGCAAGGTCTGGTGGCACTCCTGTAATTCCAGTACTTGGGAGACTGAGACAGGAGGATCACAGGTTCTAGGCCAGTCTCAGTAACCTAGTGAGACCCTGTTTTGAAAAGCAAAATAAACAGAGCTAGGGATGTAGCTCAGAGGTTGAATGTCCCTGGGTTCAATCTCCCATACCCCCTCCCACACACATATCAAATATATATATATATATATATATATGTAATAGGGCTAGGGGTGTAGCTCAGAGTTAAAACGCCCCTGAATTCAATCCCTAGTAACACACACACTCACTCTTTGGTTCTTTGTGGTCAAAGGACTGGGCTTCTCATTTTTCCCAGGGGCGGGGAGGTTGCTTCTCTCTGGTCCTTGTACATGAGCTGCTACATCTCAGAGCCGGCAATGGTACAATGAAACCTTATGCTTTGAATCTCTGACTTCCTGTCCCATGGCCGGCTGGGGAATACTCTGCCTTCATTTTCATTGATCTATTTTACAGTGCTGGGGATTGAACCTAGGGCTTCGTGCATGCTAAGCACGTGCTCTAAGTGCTCTACTGCTTGCTGAGTTACACCAGAAACTCAGTACTCTATTTTTTTTTTTTTTTGAATCACGGATGAAACCCAGGAACATTCTACCTTTGAACTACACTCTCAGTCCTATTTTATTTTTTATTTTGGAATAGATTCTTGCTAAGTTGTCGAGGGTCTTGCCAAGCTGCTGAGACTGGCCTCAAACCTGCAATCCTCCTATCTTAGCAGCTGTGCTGGGCTGGTACTCTGCCTTTTTAAAAATTTTTATTGTTTAGTACTGAGGATTGAACCCAGAGGCCTTCTACCTCCAAGCTAAGTACTCTGCTTTTAGAGAGCCCCTGCGCTTAGGCCAGGCCAGGTCTACCTAGATAATCTTTCTCTAGTAAGGTCAACTTTGTCATGCGACAACCAAATCAGGAGAGTAAAATCCATCCTAATCACATGAGGTCCTGGGAATTACGCAGGCAAATATATTAGGGGGTCAGGAATTCTTGGAGGCCATCTTAGAACTTAATAGTTTGCTCTTGGTCCCACAGGGAGCAGCTAAGGCACGGTTTGAACACAGGTTGTTCTGGTGCCAGATATATATGTGGTATGTATATATGTGTATGTGTATATGTATATGTATATGTATATGTATAACTTAAGCCAGACATGATGGGTGCCCGCCTGTAATCCCAGTACTTGGGAAGCTGAGACGGGGGATCACAAGTTTGAGGCCAGTTTCAACAACTTAGTGAGGCCCTCAGCAACTTGGTGCAACCCTGTTTCAAAAATAAAAAATAAAAAGGGCTGGAGGTATAGCTGAGGTAGAATGCCACTAAATTCAATTCCCAGTAACAAACCCTTAAAATTTACCATTTTAGTCATTAAGTACATGTGCATTGTTGTGCACCCTTCAGCATCATCCGTTCCAGAACTTTTAAATTGCCCCCAAGGAAACTCTATACTCGTTAAAGACAAACTCCCCACTCCCTCCTCCCAGCTCCTGGCGACCAACATCCTACTTTCTGTCTCTGAATTTGACTACTCTAGGTACCTTATAGAGGTAGAATCCTAATATTTATCCTCTTGTGTCTGCTTATTTTGCCAAGCATGTCTTCAAGGTTCATCTATGTTGTAGCTTGTGTCAGAATTTCTTTACTTTTTTTGTGGTACTGGAGATTGAATCTAGAGGCATTTTGCCTCTGTGCTATACCCCTAGCCCTGTTTTTGTTTGTTTGTTTGTTTGTTTTGAAACAGGGCCCTGCTAAGTTGCTGAGGCTGGCTGTGAACTTACAATCCTCCTGTCTCAGCCTCCGAAGTACTGGGATTACAGGTGTGTACCACCACACCGGCTCTTTACATTTTAAGACTGAATAATATTTCATTGTCTGTATCTACCACATTTTAAATGTGTATCCATCTGTTCACCTTTTAGCTGTTGTGAATAAAGCTGCTATGGACACGGGTGTACAAATATCTGTTTGAATCTCTACTTTGAATTCTTGTGGGTTTATAGCCAGAAATGGAATTGCTGGATCACATGGTAATTCTATATTTATTTTTTTTTGGGGGGGGGTGACTGTCATACTGTTTTCAAAAGTGGCTGTAGTATTTTTATTACTACCAGCAATGTACAGAGGTTCTAACTTCTCCATATTTTTGACAACATTTGTTATTTCTACTTTTAAATAATAGCCATGCTAATAGGTGGAGTATGGTATTTCATTGTGTGTGTGTGTGTGTGTGTGTGTGTGTGTGTGTGTGTGTGTGTGTGTAGTGCTGGGGATTGCACCCAGGGACATTCTACCTGTGAGTTACACCCTAGCCCCTTTTATTTTCTGTTTGGAAACAGGATCTCCTAGGTTCCTGAGAGTCTCACTATGTTCAAACTTGTGATCCTCCAAGTCTCAGCCTCTCAAGTGCTGAGATGACAGGCCTGCCCAGCTTTATTAGGTTTTTTTTTTTTTTTTTTTTTTTGCTGTACTGGGGATTGAACTCAGGGGCATTCTACCTCCGAGCTACACCCCCAGCCCTATTTTTTTTTTATTCTTTATTTTGAAACTGAGTCTCACTAAGTTGCGGAGTGCCTCACTAGGTAGCTGAGGCTGGCCGCGAACCCGGATCCTCTGGTCTCAGCCTCCCGAATGCTGGGATTACAAGCGTGCGCCACCACGCCCGGCTTTATTAGGGTTTTGATTTGCATTTCTCTTAACAATTGTTGAGAGTCTTTTCATGTGTTTATTGGCCATTTGTATATCTTGCAAATATTTTCGCTCATTCAATGGGTTACCTTTTCACTGTGTTGATAGTGTCCTTTTTTAAAATTTAATTTTTATTAACTAATTTATTTGAGATGGGGTCTCAGTATGTTGCCCAAGATGGTCTCTAACTCATGGGTTTGCACAATTCTCCTGCCTCAGTTTCCTGACTGGCTGGGATGACAGGTATGTGCCACCATGTGGCTTACATTTATTTTTAAATGATAAATGAAAACATACAAATAGTACATATTTAAGTGGTATTGAAGCTGGGCATGGTGGTGCGCGCCTGTAACCCCAGTACTTGGGAGGCTGAGACAGGAGAATCACAGGTTCCAAGCCAGCCTTGGAAACTTAGCAAGGCTTTTAGCAACCCAGTGAGACCGTGTTTCAAAATAAAGAATAAAGAAATAGGTCTGAGGGTGGAGATTGGGGGTAGCATGCCCCTGGGTTCAATCCCCAGTACCGCAAAAAATAAAAAACCAAGTGATACTGTGTGATGCTTCAATACACAAATATAATGTGTAATGTTGAAATGAGGCTTGCCTAGGATAAGAGATCAGCCTAGGCTAGTCTGCAGAATTCCTTCTCGCTCATTTTCTCTTAGGCTGGTGCAAATCTGTGGTCCTACAGCTTTCGTGAACGTTTACCTCCATCACTTCTGGCTTTTCTCAGCCTGAGTTCTGAGCTGTGTTGCTTTTTGAGCTATGCTGCTTTTCCCTCTCTGAACTCTGAGTTACAGGTGAGACAGAGAGCAGTCCTTCAGGCAGCCCCTAGACAGTTTAGAATGTCACAAATGAAGTCCACTCTTGTCTTTCCAAAGTTCCAGAGAGAAAATTCAGAGCTGGGCCACTGCTTCCCCTAGCTGTGTCAGCCTCCCAAGTACTGAGATCATAGGCTGGTACCACCATGTCTGGCTTCTAACTTTTTTGAAATGTTTCCATGGCAGAAGGAGGGCCTAGAGCTTCCTAGTGTGCCATCTTGCAGATACCACTTAAAAATAGTGACTTATACAAGGTTATGCGATTAATAAAGACTATAGCTGGAAGCCAGGTGTGGTGGCCCATGCCTAGAGTCCCAGTATTAGGGAAGCTGAGACCAAAGGATCACTGGTTCAAGGACAGTCTCAGCAACATAGCAAGATTCTCAGCAACCTAGGTAGACCCTGTTTTAAAATAAAAATAAAACAGGGCTGGGGGTGTATCTTGAAAGTAGAATGCCTTTGGGGTCAATCCCCAGTACCAAAAAACAAAAACAAAAACAACAACAACAACAAAAACGATAGCTGGGATTTGATTCTATTTCTTTTTTACTGGTTTCTGTGATTTTTAAAAAAAGAAACTGCATTTTAGATGCACAAAAAAATTGCAAAGATAGTACAAAAGAGTTCCGATTTCTTTCTACTCCCCCAATCATGCCCGTAGCCATCTCTTTTATTAATATTTTAGATTAGCAGTTATATTTGTTATAATTAATGAACCAATATTGAGACATAATTATTAAGTAAATCCATAGTTTAGTTTACTAAAGTTCTTAGTAAAAACTAAGGAAATATTTTGTTCAGATTTCCTTAGGTTTTACTAATAACTTTCTTAGTAAAAATAAAAGATTAAAATGAATTAAAAGAAGCTGGGCATGGTGGTGCAGGCTTGTAATCCCAGCATTTGGGAGGCTGAGACCAGAGCAGGTTCCTGGCCAGCCTCAGCTACCTAGTGAGGCCCTCTGCAACTTAGTGAGACTCAGTTTCAAAGTAAAGAATAAAAAATAGGGCTGGGGGTGTAGCTTGGAGGTAGAATGCCCCTGAGTTCAATCCCCAGTGCTGAAAAAAAAATTAAGGGCTGAATACAAGATTTCCTTAGTTTTTAACCTAATGTCTTTTTCCACATTCTATTTTACGGTCATGTCTCTTTAGGTTCCTCTCGACTGTGACAGTTTCTCAGACTTCCCTTGTTTTGATGACCTCGGCAATATTGAGGAGTTCCACTCAGGTATTTTACAGACTGATCCTCAGTTGGAATTTATCTGATGCTTTCCCATGATTAGACTCGAATTATCAGTGTTTGGGAGAAAGACCAGAGAGGGAAAGTGCCATTTTTGTTTTTGGTGGTACTAGGGATTGAACCCAGGGGTGCTCTATCTCTGAGTTACACCCCCACCCCTATTTTAATTTTATTTTCAAACAGGGTCTTGCTAAATTGCTGAGAGTTTCACTAAGTTGCTAAGGCTGGTTTTGAACCTGTGATCCTCCTCTCTCAGCCTCCCAAGTACTGGAATGAACAGAGGTACGCCCCACCTTGCCTGGCTGAAGTGCCATTCTTATCACATAATATCAAGGCTGGGATCAACTAGCCAAGGTACTGTTTGCTATGTTTTTCTACTGTAAAATTACTTTCCTTTTTTTTTTTTTTTTTTTAGGTACTGGGGATTGAACCCAGAGACATTCTACCTCCGAGCTATACCCCCAGCCCTATTTTTTATTCTTCATTTTGAAACAGAGTCTCACTAAGTTGCAGAGGGCCTCACTAAGTAGCTGAGGCTGGCTGTGAACCCAGATCCTCCGGTCTCAGCCTCCCAAGTACTGGGATTACAAGCGTGCGCCACCACGCCCGGCTACTTTCCCTTTTTTCTATACTCTATTCTTTGGAAGGAAGTTACCAAGTCATGCCCACACTTATGAGGTCTGGGGGGATTAAGTACCACTTCATAAGGGGTGAGTGTCCACATAAATTACTTAGAATTCTTCTATAAGGAAAAATCACCTGCTTTGTTGCTCAAATTGTTCCAGCTTCACCCAGTGGATGTTATTTCAGTTTGGCTCCTATGTCCGTTTGGCATACTTCCATAATTTGGTTCTTTTGAGCACTTCTTTACTCTCTGTCACTACAAGATGCTAATTGTGTACCTTCCATACCACAGTCCTAAAATCAGCCATTTCTCTAAGCAGCCCTGGTTCCTTCCAGTAGATCAAAATATCTTTCAGAATATGAAAGATTCTAGTAGGCTGAAGTAGACCTAATTGGAGGCGTATATGTGTGCAAAAGTGGTTAACAGGGCAAAAAAAATGTAGGAAATTGGAAGAGTCAGAATCCTATTATCTCTTGAGTGATAGTTTGCTATAGTACATTTAGAGACGATTCAAGAGCATAAAGTAAGAGTCAGAAAACTTAGATTTAGATCCCATTTTAAAATTTTCATATACTTTTATTTGGTGCATTAGAATTATATATCAAATCCCAGTTTTAAAATCTGTGTGGTTTTTACACAAACTATATTGGTGCATTGTAGTTATGCAGTGTAGTGAGATTGAAAGTGGTACATTCATATATGCACCCAACATCTCTTGGTGTGCTTCCCTCTTCACCCTAGCCCTCCTCCCTCTCCCCCTCCTCCATATATGTGAATGAGATTGGTGTTGAAACCTCCATATACAAACCTAACATCATTTGGTCCATTTCCTTCCCCAGCCTCCTTTCTCGTCTCCACCTCTCTCCCCATCCTCCTCCACTATTCCACTGGCCTCTCTCCTCATTTTCAGGAAGTCCCTTTGTGTCCCATTTCCTCTCTCACTTCCGCAAATGAGAGAGAACGTGCGGCCTTGATTTGTGAGCTATAGTTTCCTCACCTGCTCTATGTGTATTGGATTGCCACAGTTTTTGTACCGTTCAGCCTTCTCCTATGCATATTTCGGACATGTTTTTTTTCTCATATTTTCCTTAGTATATTATCATCAAAGGACTTTTCAGATTCTATCTGGAGTACTTAAATAACATTGTTTGGTCTGTTTCCTTCCCCATAGTCCCTTTTGCGTCCCTCCTTCCTACTCCCTCCCCTTCCACTACGCTACCGGAGTAATTTAAGAGCACTACTGATTGTCTCTTGAACACTACTGTTCCATTATCATTCCCTAAAATGCACTGGTGCTTCATATGTATGTGGTGTAAATACTCAAAAGTAGCCAGTACTTTGCTATGCTTCCGTGTATCCCATAAATATTTGTATTGATGTCTTCTCCAGAAAGGACTACTGCAAGAGAATTCCAAGTGCAGACATACACGTGGGAGAAGGCTCACAGCTAGAAAAAGTGTGGCATTCAGGAGGAAGAGGAGGGTGCAGCCTTCTTCCAAGCCATAACTGGAATCCTCCCATGTAGCTTCTTAAAAAAAAAAAAAAAAAAAAAAAAACCAAAAACATGCTGGACATGGTGGCGCACGCTTGTAATCCCAGTACTTGGGAGGCTGAGACAGGAGAATTACAGGTTTGAGACCAGCCTCAACTACCTAGTGAGGCACTCTGCAACTTAGTGAGACCCTGTTTCAAAATAAAGAATAAAAAATAGGGCTGGGGGTGGAGCTGGGAGGTAGAATGCCCCTGGGTTCAATCCCTAGTACTACCAAGAAAACCCAAAACAACAACAAAAAACAAAGACAAACAAAACAAACACAAAACCCAGAGTGAAATACAATAGCAGATTTCTGCCACGTATGCTTTGAGACTAGCAGAACACGGAAGGGAGTGCAGGGAACATTATCTTTTGACCACTTGGAGATGCTGACCTTCCACATCTACTTCCAGGCATTCCCCAAATTTCTTTCTCCCCAAACGGAGCAAGGCAAGCTGGATTGCCTTCGTCATCTCACTCTACAATGTTAACCTCGTGTGGTGGGGTGGGGATTAGGTAAGCAGCCAAGGCCTGAACCAATATAGAAACACAAGAAAATGGTGGAAATAATACTGTAGGCCTTCAGAATTGTAATGCTATTTAAAGATGTGGGGTAGGTTTATTATTGTTTGCATTCTTGATGATTGCCATTCTTACTGCAGTTCGATGGAATCTCAACATAGTTTTGTTTTTGTGGTGCTGGCGATGGAATCCAGGGACATTCTACTCCTGAGCTACACCCCCAGCCCTATTTTATTTTATATTTGGAAACAGGGTCTTCCTAAGTTGCTGACAGCCTCACTGAGTTTCTGAGGCTGTCCTCAATCCTGCCATCCTCCTGTCTCAGCCTCCCAAGTATTGGGATCACAAGCGTGCGCCACCACGCCCGCCTCAATGTAGTTTTGATTTGTATTTCCCTGATTGCTAATGAAGTTGGACATTTTTCATATATTTGTATAAAATAGGAAAGAAAGGGGGTTTCAGATAAATGAGGAGAGAGATCAGTAGATAGTGGGAGGGGATCAGCAGAGGGAGAAAGGGAGAGGAAAAAGGTGACTTGAAGAAGGAAACAGTTCAAATAATGCTATATCCATAGATGGAGGTTTCACTACCAACCTCACTAACGTGTGTGGGAAGGGAGGAGGGAGAGTAGGACGTAGAAGTACAATGCACCAGTACAAATCGATATAATTATAGTTATATAAATTATATCATTAATTATGAATGTATAATATGTCAGTAATATATAATTAATATACTACATCGATTATCTATCATATTAATGTATATTGATATATAATTTATATATTAAGATTTATTTATTTATTTATTTATTTATTTATTTATTTATTTGCGGTACTGGGGATTGAACCCAGGGACAGTCTACCTCCAAGCTACATCCCCAGCCCTATTTTTTATTCTTTATTTTGAAACAGGGTCTCACTAAGTTGTAGAGGGCCTCACTAGGTAGCTGAGGCTGGCTGTGAACTTGCAATCCTCCTGTCTCAGTCTCCCAAGTGCTGGGATTACAAGTATGCACCACCACGCCCGGCTTAAGAATTATTTTACATATATATATTTACATACATGTATGTAAATATATATATGTACATATATATGATGTGGACTGGGGCTGCAGGGCTGCAGCACAGGAAGAGCGCCCCTGATGTAACCCCCCATGTCCCCTAACGCCCACTCCCGGTGCCTGGGCCGCCACCAGGATGCAGCTAGGAGAGATTCCCAACCTGCCTGGTGGCACAATGTTGACTTGGGGAGGATGACGGAGGAGGGCAAGACCCAGGAAGAGGGTGCCAATGACAGCAGCAGTGACTCAGGAGGAGAAAACAATGAGTCACTCAATGCAGAAGAAAAGGAGGGAGATATGGCAGAGCAGTTTGACCGGAACAGCTCTGGAAGCCCCTCCAGGAACAAGGACGACAGTGACTGGGATGAGAAATGCAGAAAGAGCTTAAAAGGCCAAGATGGCCAGGGACCCCAAGAGCTGCAAGACAAGGGCGGAGGGGAGGAGGGGAGACTGCTCTGCCCCCAAAAGAGTCTGTGCACCTGTGCGCACCTGCACCTGCCCTGTGGCTCAGCGCTGGCCACACCCTCCTGGCACCAGCACCACGGATCTTCTCAAGAAGGCAGGCACTATCTGGAAGGGAATGTCCAAAGAGACGCAAGAGGAGACTGCAAGGCTGACTATGCCACCTGGGGGGCGGGGCGGCACGGGGGGGGGGGGAGACGAAAGCCACAAAAGGGTACGAAGGAGAGCGGTGGCCCAGGCAAGTCCTCTAGGAGGGGCAGGTCAAAGAAGAAGAAGGAGAATCTGGGCTTGGTGGTGCATGCCAGGAATCTTGGTACTTGAGAGGCTGAGATGGGAGGATTGCAGGTTCAAGGCTAGCCTCTGCAACTTAGGAAGACTTTGCTTCAAAATAAAATAGGGCTGGGGGTGTAGCCCAGAGCTATAATGCCTCTGGGTTCAATCTCCAGTGTGAAGAAGAGGAAGAGGAGGAAACTCTGTGCTCTTTAGTTAGTACTACCTCCAATACACTATTTCCTTAAGCCCTAGGTAAGCACAGATCCACATTGTGTATCTGTGTATTTGCCTATTCTGGACAGCTCATATAAATGGAATCATGCAGTATGTGGCCTTTTGTGATTGGCTTCTTTCACTTTAGTGTTTTTCAAGGCTCTTTCTGTTGTATGTGTTGGTACTCTGTGTGTGTGTGCGTGCACACACACAAATCAGCTGGAGATATAACATATAATTCACACATTTAAAGTGAACAATACAATATTATTTAATATATTCATAGAATTATGCAATTATATAATTGGTAATTTTAGATTTTTTTAGACCAACTGTTCATTTCTTTTTGGTATATATCTGAGTAGAATTGTTGGGTCATATGGTAAATCTGTGCTTAATTTTTACAGAAACCATAAAACTTTTTCAAAGTAGCTGTACCATTTTACAGTCCCACCAGCAATGTAGGAGGGTTCCAATCTCTCCATAGTCTTTTCAACACTTACAAGTTTCTATTTTTTCTCTATTATGGTCAACCTAGTAGGCGTGAAGTGGTATCTATTGTGGTTATTTTTGCATTTTCCTAATGATTAATGCCAGTGAACATCTTTTCCTATGCTTTTTGGCCAGTTGTCTGTCTTTTTTTTTTTAAAGTCTTTTCACACCAGACCTGGTGCATGTCTATAGTCCCAGATACTCAGAAGGTGGGAAGATCATGTGAACCTACACGTTCCAGACTAGCCTGGGCAACACAGCGAGACCATGTCTCAAAAGAAAATGTATAGCCGGGTATGGTGGCACATGTTTGTAATCCCAGCATTTGGGGGGCTGACACTGGAGGATCCAGGTTTGCGGCCAGCCTCAGCTACTTAGCGAAACTTAGTGAGACCCTGTTTCAAAATAAAGAATAAAAAATAGGGCTGGGGGTATAGCTCGGAGGTAGAATGCCCCTGAGTTCAATCCCCAGTACCACACACACACACACACACACACACACACATACACACAAAATGTATTCAAATCCTTTGGCCATTTTAATTTTTTAATATAATCTATCACTACTTACTATAGTCACCATATTGTACAATAGAACTCGAATTTAACCCCCCCACCCCGTCTAACTGAAATTTTGTATCTTTTCACCAATGTTTTCTCCACTCCACCTCACCCATCTCTAGTCCCTGGAAATGACCATTGCGTTCTCTGCTTCTATGAGTTCAACTTTTTTAGATTCCACATATATGTGAGATTATGTGCTATTTGTTTTTCTGTGCCTGGCTTATTTCTCTTAACATAATGTCCTCTGAGTTTGTTCATGTTGTTGCAAATAACAGGATTTCCTTCATTTTTAAGGCTGAATAGTATTCTATTTTGTAAATATGTCGCATTTCCTTTATTCATCCATTGATAAATACTTATATTGAGTCCATATTTCAGCTATTATGAATAATGCTACACTGAGTGTGGGAGAGCAGATATCCCTTTAACATTGATTTAGTTCCTTTGGCTGTGTTCCCAGAATTGAGATTGCTGAATCATATGGCAATTCTATTTTTAATTTTTTGGGGAACCTCCATATTGTCCTCCACAATGGCTGTACCAATCTATAATCCCATTAACAGCATACTAGTGTTCCCTCTTCTCTGCATCCTCACCAACACTTGTTATCATTTGTCTTTTTGATAAGAGCTGTTCTACCAGGTTAAAGGTGATTTCTCATTGTGGTTTTAATTTACATTTTCCCAATGACTAATGCTGAATTTGTTTTTTCATAATACTGTTGGCCATTCATGTGTCTTCTTTTTAGAAATACCTATTCAGGTTCTTGGCCATTTTAAAATCAGATTATTTGCTTCTGTGCTATTAAGTTAATATACATTTTGGACATTAACCATTTATCAGATATAAGCTTTACAAATATTTCTCTCAGTTTGTAGTTTCTCTCTCTCCCCCCCCCCTTTTTCTTGGTTCTGTGGATTGAACTCAGAGGCATTTTACCTCCAAGTTACATCCCCAGCCCTTTAATTATTATTTTTTAGGTTTGAAACAGTATATTGCCAAGTTGATGAGGGTCTCACTAAGTTGCTGAGGCTGACCTCAAACCTGTGATCCTCTTGTCTCAGCCTCCCAAGCACTGGGATTACAGGTATGTGTCGCCATGCCCAGCTCCCTTTTTCTTTCTTAACTGCTCTGGATAGAATTTCCGATTTTATCTTGAACATAAAGGGCAAGAGCAGCCGGGACTGTTGACAAATGCCTGTAATCCCAGTACTTAAGAGGCTGACACAGGAGGATCACAGGTTTGAGGCCAGCCTCAGCAACTTAGCAAGGCTCTCAGCAACTTAGTGAGGCCCTGTTTCAAAATAAAAAAGGGCTGGGGATGTAGCTCAGATGTAGAATGTCCCTGGGTTCAATCCCCAATGAAAGAGAGAGGAAGGAAGGTAGGGAGAGAGGGAGAGAAAGAGAGGAGAAGAGAGAGGAGAGGAGAGGAGAGGAGAGGAGAGGAGAGGAGAGGAGAGGAGAGGAGAGGAGAGGAGGGAGCCAGCCAATATCCTTGTCTTGTCTTCTGAGCTTAAGAAGAAAGCTTATATAATGTTAGCTATGGATTCTCCACACATATCTTTAATGTACTGAGGAAGTTCCCTTCTATTCCCACTTTCTGGAATATTATTTTATCATGAAATGATGTTGGATTTTGTTACATACTTTTTCTATGTCTATTGAGATGATTGTGGATTTCCCCCCTTCATTCAGTTGATATTGTCAACTTTTTCACATAACTACCTTCCAGCTTAGTATGTTATCTCTACTGGTTTTTCTATTCTCTGTTTTGTGTATTTATGCCTTCTTTCCTCTTGCTCTAATTTAGTTTGCTCTTGTTTTCGTAAATTCTTATGGTGGAGGTTTGGCTATGGATTGGGGATTTTTCTTTTTGGGTTGCTGGGACTGCAGCTCAGTGGTGGAGCACTTGCTTGGCAAGCCTGTTGATTCAAAACTCCAAAATATCATTGAAAGAAACTAAATAAATGAAAAGACATCACATGCTCATGGATTGAAGAGCTTAATATGGTTAAGATGATTATACTCCCCAAAGTAATTTATAGATTCAATAAAATTTCTATTAAATTTTTGGGAAGAGAATCCTAAAATTCCTATGGAAATTTAAGGGACCCAGGAGAGCCAAAATAGTCTTGAAAAAGAGCAATAAAGCAACACTTCTGATTGAATAACTTACTAGAAACCTATTGTTGTCAAGACAATATGGTACTGGCATAAAGATAGGTATATAGGTCAATGGAATAGAATTGAGAGCCCAGAAATAAACCAATGCTTCTATGAATGGTCATTTGATTTTCAACAAATTTATCAAGATAATTCAATGGGAAAATAAGTCATCTTTTTTTATGTATGTGTGTGGTACTCTAGATTGAACCCAGGGGCCTTCTACTTCTGAGACATAGCCTCAGCCCTTTTTATTTTCTGTTTTGAAACAGGGTCTCACTAGGTTTCTGAGAATCTCACTAAGTTGCAGAGGCTAATTTCAAACTAGCAACTCTCGTATCTCAGTCTCCCAAGTCCTGGGATTACAGTTGTGTACCACCATGCCTGACTGAAAATGGATCAAAGACCTATATGTAAAAGCTGGAACTATAAAACTTTTAGGATAAAACAGAGTTGCACATCTCCCTGTACTTGGATTAAGCCATGATTTTAAAGATATGATATCTAAAACAAAGGCAATGAAAGAAAATACAAATGCTTCATCAAAAATTAAAAAAAACCTTTTGCTTCAAATGATATTATCAGTTAATTGAAAAGACAACCCACAGAATGGAAGAAAATATTTGCATTATATATCTGGTAAGTATTTAGTATCCAGAATGCATGATGAGCTCTTGCAACTTATATTAAAAAGGGAAATGATCCAATTTAAAAAATAGATAAATGTTTGGAGTGGATGTTTCTCCAAAGAAGATAGCCAATGTGCACTTGAAAAGTGTTCAATACCACAAGTCATTAAAGAAATGCAAACCCAAACCCAAACCACAATGAGATAGCATTTGGCACACCCCAGGATGGCCATAATAAAAAAGATGGATAACTACAAGCACTGGTGAGGATGTGGAGAAATTGGAACTCGCAGGCATTGCTGATAAAATGATGCAGCCTCTGCGTGAAACAAAACCTTAGCCCATAAGCCATGGGGTTAACAGAGCAATGTCACTTCTAAGTATATACTAAAGAGAATTGAAAACATACATTCACACAAAAATTGCTACATGAATGTTCCTAGCAGCATTCATATCAGCCCAAAGTGCAAACTACCGAAATGTCCATCACCTGATGAATAAACAAAGTAGGTCACAGCCATGCCACACAAAGGAATATTATGCAGACATTAAAATCAGTGACATGGATGAATCATAACAAAGTTATGCTGCATGAAAAACCCAGTCACAAATGACCTTCCTGTTTTCACTTTTAAAAATACCTCTAATAAGCAAATACATAGAGAATAGATTGTTGGTTGTTTAGGGCTGGCACTCAGGGTAAGGTGGGCAAGAGAATGACTGCCAATTGGTATGAATTTTCTTTTAGGGGTAATGTGTATGTTCTTCTTTTCTTTTTCTGCAGAACTGGGGATTGAACCCAGGGGCATTCTATCTCTGAGCTACACCCCCAGCCCCATTTTGTATTCTTTATTTTGAAACAGGGTCTCACTAAGTTGCAGAGGGCCTCACTAAGTAGACGAGGCTGGCCGCAAACCCACGATCCTCCTGTCTCAGCCTCCCAAGTACTGGGATTACAAGCATGGGCCACCAAGCACGGCTATATCTATGTTCTAAAATTAGTTGTGGTGCACAATTTTATGAATATACTAATTCACAGCTGGGCATGGTGGTGCATGCCTGTAATCCCAGTACTTGGGAGACTGAGACAGAAGGATCACAAAGTTTGAGGCCAGCCTCGGCAACTTAGTGAGGCCCTTAGCAACATAGTGAGACCCTGTTTCTAAACAAAAATAAAAAGGGCTGGGGGTTGTAGCTCAGAGATAGAATTGTCCCTGGGTTCGATCCCTAGTATCACACAGAAAAAATACTGACTCACAATTGAGACTTTACAGGGTTGGAATTTTTATCATATGTGAATTATATCTCAACAAGATATGTTCCAATAGAGAGAAGCCTAGGACCAGATGGCTTTACATATGAAACCTACCATTCATTAAAGAAGAATTATTAGCAACTTTACATAAAATCTTCTGGAAAATAGAAAAGGAACAGTTCCATCTTTATTTTATGAGGTCATTGCTAACTTGATACCAAAAGTTACCAAATATATCATGAAAAATAAAACCATAGACCAATATTACCTATCAACATAGATGCAAATATCTTAACAAGATAATAGTCCCCTTCTGTTCCTAGCTTGCTGAGATGTTTTAAAATAGATTTATTGAGATTCACATATGGGTATTAAATTGTCAAGTGTTTTACAGCATGAGTTGAAAATTCTTGTGAATTCCTGTTAATATAATGGATTGCATTGATTGGTTTTCAAATATTAGACAAACCCCATACTTTGAAGAAACTTGTCCTGGTATGTAATTCTTTTTACACGGTACTGTTATTTTAGTGCTGTTGTTTTCAATGAGCATAGTGTTTTCATTATTTTTATGGCCAAACAATACTGCATTATGTGATTACACCACGTATACAGAAAGAAAAACAAATCTACAGATATCTCTTATGTAATTAGATGCCACAATATTCAACAAAAGATAAACAAATTGGCATGTACCACCACAAAATCTACGACTAATCTATCTTCTGTCTTTATAAATTTCTCCATCAAGACATTCTATATGACTGGGGACTGGGAGGATGGGGCTGAAAAGGGAGTGATAGGTCAGTGGTACAGAGCTTAGGTATGAGGTGCAGAAAATCTTCTAACACTGACTTCTAAAATAATCTATGAGGTCGGTCATGGTGGTACATGCCCGTAATCCCGGTACCTGGGAGGCGGAGACAGAAGGATCACAGGTTTGAGGCCAGCCTCAGCCACTTAGCAAGACTCTCAACAGCCTAGAGACCCTGATTAAAAATAAAAATAAAATAGGGCTGGGGGTGTAGCTCAGGGGTAGAATACCCCTGGGTTCAATCCCCAGTGCCAAGGGGGAAAAAAAACCAGCAACTAAAATAATCTGTGAATATATTTAAACCATCAGATTATAGCCTTTAAAGAGTGAATTGCATGACGTTTGAATTCTATCTGAATAAAGCTATTAAAATGAGAAAGTTATATTTACAGGCATGACAGAAAGATGGCATAATAGGCAGCCCCACATCCCACTTCTTCCATAGACACTGACTTGACTGCAATCCATGAGCTTATTAATACACAGTACATGGCTGCCTTTGAGAAACCCAGAAATCAGTTAAGAGCTTCCTGCCCCATGCTACGAGGGAGCCAAGCACACTGAAGCCTGGTAGGAAACTTTGTGACACTCACTCACCAGAGTCCCTTGTCCTATAACAGCAGGTGCTTTGGAAGAAAACTCCAACTCCCTAGTTCTCCTTAAAGAGAAGAAGTGGACCATACATCCATTGTTCTGCCTTTTCGGGGGGTTGACGAGAGATTCGTTTCTGTCTTGCCTAAAGCTAAGTTGACAAAAATGGCATGCCAATTTGGGGGCAGCCAAGTTACAGGATCAGCCTCGGTGTCTGTCAACCTGTTGGATGGATAAGGAAAAGGGATGGAGCTGGGGAACCTCATGTTAAACGAAATAAGGCAGTCTCATAAAGTCAAGGGTCGTATGTTTTCTCATATGTGAAAGCTGGAAAGAAAAAAGGAAAAAAGGGATCAGTGGAGGAGAGGAAGGGGATCGGGGCAAGGAGGAGGGGAGAGGAAATGAAGGTACTGTGTAATGACACTGGCCAAATTACGTTATGTAAATATATGAATATATTACAGCAACAAATCCCACTATTACATATAATTTTAATGCACCAATTAAAAGTCATCAGTGTGTACCAGGGGTGCAGTACCACATATAGACAGCAGGTGGGGCGCCAGCACTGCAGCTTACTTGACCACCAGAGAGGCTGCGGTACTAGAGATGGACACAAAGCCTCAGGTGGTGGGGCTCTTGTAATCTTGGGGGGCTGAGACAGGAGGATTGCAAGGTTCAGGGCCAGCGTGCGATAAATTTAATGAGACCTTGTTTCGAAATAAAAATAAAATAGGGCTGTGGATGTAGCTCGGAGGTATAACACCCCTGGGTTTAATCCCCAATAGTGCAAACACACACACACACACACACACACACACACACCACACACACCACACACACACCACACACACACCACACACACACACACACACACACACACACACACACACACACACCCAGAGGAGCTTGTGAGTAGAAACTGGTGATCCTCTTCAAGTAGGATATCACATGCAGACCAGAAAAAAATGGATCCCTAGAAAAAGTTTGAAGTCTCTGGAATCTCTAAGTCAGACCAACTGGGTAAAATCTTCCCTGTATGAAACCAGACTCCAAAGACTGCCTGAGGTGGCAGAGTTTTGAATGCTGAAGACCCAGCAGAAGATAATGAGGCAGGCAAAGAAACGGGGAAATAGGACCTATCAAAAATAAATAAATACAACTGGGAGTGGTGGCGCACGCTTGTAATCCCAGTACTTGGGAGGCTGAGACAGGAGGATCGAGGGTTCCGCAGCCAGCCTCAGCTACTTAATGAGGCCCTGTTTCAAAATAAAAAATAAAAAAAATAGGACTGGGGGTGTAACTCGGAGGTAGAATGCCCTTGGGTTCAATCCCCAGTACCGCAAAATAAATACATAAGTACATAAATAAATAAATAAATAAATAAATAAATAAATAAATAAACTAAATATCTGGAAATCATTCAAAATGGTCATCATAAGGATTCTCAATGTGAATTAAAAAAAAAAAAGAACACAGAAACAAAACAAAATGAGGGAAATGATGCAGGAACAAAAATAGAAGTACAACAGAGACAGAAACTATCAATAAGAACCGAACGAATTCTGGAACTGAAGAATACAATCATTAAACAGAAAAAACCACTACAGAGGTGCAACAGCAGCCTCACTGAGGCAGAGTAAAGTATTTTTGTGTGTGTGTGGTACTGGGGATGGAACCCAGGGGCATTCTACCTCCGAGCTACACCCCTAGTCCTATTTTTTATTCTTTATTTTGAAACAGGGTCTCACTAAGTTGCAGAGGGCCTCACTAAGTAGCTGAGGCTGGCCTCGAACCTGTGATCCTCCCGCCTCAGCCTCCCAAATACTGGGATGACAAGTGTGCGCCACCACACCTGGCTCAGAGTAAACTACTCATGGACTTGGAAGAGAGAAAATTTTAAATTAGCCAGGCAGAGGGTCAGAAAGGAAAAGAAAAGAAGGAAGAGAAGTGAGTAAAGCCCAGAAGACTTTTGTGAAACAAGCAAGTATAAGAACATGTGCGTTATGGAAGTCCTTGCAGGAGAAGAAAGAGAAAGGAACCGAGAGGCTGAAGAACCAACAGCTGAAAACTTCTCAAATCTGTGAGGAAAAAGACAGGGAGCTCAAGGAAATTCAACTGGGAGAAGTCTAGAGACCTAGGCTGAGATACGCCCTAATCCCACTGTCAGAAGCCACAGACAGTCGGGCGTGGTGGCGCACGCTTGTAATCCCCAGGACTTGGGAGGCTGAGACCAGAGGATCTAGGTTTGCAGTCAGCCTCAGCTGCTTAGTGAAGCCCTCTACAACTTAGTAAGACCCTGTTTCAAAATAAAAAATAGGATTGGGGGTGTAGTTCAGAGGTAGAATGCCTCTGGGTTCGGATCCCCAGTACCGCAAAAAAAAAAAAAAAAAAAAAAAAAAAAAAAAAAAAAAAAAAAAAAAAAAAAAAAAAAAAAAAAAAAAAAAAAAAAAAAAAAAAAAAAAAGAAAAGAAAAGAAAAGAAAAGCCACAGAGGATCTCAAAGTCAAGAAGAGTGAGTCCTATAGACTGTCAGCATATTTCTCAGCAGAAGTTTTGGAGGATAGAAGGGAGTGGAATAATATATTGGAAATGGTAAAAGAAAAACTGCTACCTAAGAATACTATTTCTGGCAGAATCATCCTTCAGAAATGAAGGAGACAATTAAGACTTTCCAAAATAAATAAAAATAGGGCTGGGGGTGTAGTTTGGAGGTAGAAAACATAAGTCTCAGAGTCTCAGTCAGCTTGTGTGCCTCTCTCTGTCTCTGTCTCTCTCTCTCGATTAAACTCAGAGGAATTCTACCTCCAAGCTACACCCAAACCCTTTTTATTTTGAAGCAGAGTCTCACTAAGCCACCACACACTGGCCTCAAACCTGCGATCCTTCCATCTCAGCCTCCCAGGTACTGAGATTACAGGCATGTGCCATTGTGCCTGGCCTAGTAGATATATTTAATTGATGAATTTAATCGTTTTGCACTGACTTTTTAAATTGAATCATGAGTTTTTCTAATATATTATGGGTAAGGCTCCTTGTCAAGCATTCATTTGCAAATATTTTTCCCCTTTTTGTCTTTTCACTTTCCTAAATCCAGCACAAAGTGTGAAATTTTGATGAATTCTAGTTTGTCCAAAAAGAATGAACTATTTGCAAAATCATTGATTGCAAAATAGTTTATTTTCTCCATAAATAATGGAGAAAATATTTACAAATCAATGCTTGACAAGGGATCTGATCCCTAATATATTAGAAAAACTCATGATTCAATTTAAAAGTAGTCAATGCAGTGTTTCAGCTTTCTCGAGTAGGTGTTTGACTGAGGTGAGTTAATTTTTATAAATGCGTGCGGTAGGGGGTCCCGTTTCACTCTTTCACGTATGGATGCACAGTTGTACCTGTATCATTTGTGACATTGCTCTCTTGCCCACCGTCTCTGACACTCACACGGCTCATCCCCTGCTACCTCCACAGTGAGGAAGTCCTCTAAGTGCAAGTGCGTTCTAATGGGCCGCGTCAGGCCACCCCTCCCCACATATGCCTTCCCCTCTTCCCAAGTGGGTGCTTTTCCTTTTTTTTTTTTTTTTTTTGTGGTACTGGGGATTGAACTCCGGCATTCTACCTCCGAGCTACACCCCCAGCCCTATTTTATTCTTTATTTTGAAACCGAGTCTCACTAAGTTGCCGAGTGCCTCACTAGGTAGCTGAGGCTGGCCGCGAACCCGGATCCTCCAGTCTCAGCCTCCCGAATGCTGGGATTACAAGCATGCGCCACCACGCCCGGTGGTGCTTTTCCTTTTCATATACACCTTTATACTGTTAATAGAAATGAGCCTCTAAAAATACAACAAAAAAGCACTAAATGGCATAAGGCCACTTCCTGGATGGTCTATACTTCCAATGTATTACTCTAAATTTATCTCTTAAATGTTTATCTCTCCCTTTCTATATTTTTATACTTTTATTGGTGCATCATAATTATACATTGTAGTGAGATTCAAAATGACACATTCATATATGCACACATATATTTCCGGGTGGATTTCTCATCCAGCTATCCTCCTCCTCCTCCTCCTCCTCCCTTCCTGTAGCTCTTGGTGAGGTTGGTAGTCATACCTTCTTCTGTGGCCATAACAGTATTTGAACTGTTTCTTTTCTCAGTCTTCTTTTTTCCTCACTATTCTACTGGTCTCCCTCCTTGTTTATCTAAAGTCGCTTTTGTTTCCTATTTTCTCTCTGCTGTCTGCATATGGACGAAAACATAGGACCCTTGACCTTCTGAGACGGGCAGATCTCACTTGGCATAATCTTCTCTAGTTCCATCCGTTGTCCTGCAATTCATACTTTTGTACTTTTTTGTTTGTTTGTTTGTTTTGCGGTACTGGGGATTGAACCCAGGGGCATTCTACCTCTGAGCTATACCCCCAGTCCTATTTTTTATTCTTTACTTTGAAACAGGGTCTCACTAAGTTGCTGAGGGTCTCATCAAGTTGCTGTGGCTGCCCTTGAACCTGGGGATCTTCCTATATCAGCTTCCCATGTGCTGGGACTACAGGCATCTGCCACCACACCTGGCTTCTCTTTAGACTCTTGATTGTTCCTTTGCAGTGCAGATGCTTTTTAATTTGATGGCATCCCATGTGGATGCTTTTCGATCACTGGTTGGACTCTTGAACTTACATAGGGAAGCTTCTACCTAGAGACAACCTCCTCCCTCTGTTCCAGGCTGCATGGACCTCTTCCTCATCCCACTTGGGCTCTCCTGCCCCTCCCCTTTGCTGCACGCTCCTGGCCCTCCGTGGCCTGCCACTCCGTGTGCGTCTTACCTCGGTGTGTGTGTGTGCCTGGTTTGCCCTTGCTCTGGGCGGCCGACTCACTGCGTGGACGCACCCTTCCCCTGCTCAGGATCTCCCAGCTGACACGGTCTGCCTGCCTCCCTCGGTACTCTTCTCATTGCACGTGCTCACTCTGACGGGCCTGCCAGTTTGTATCTCTGTGTTCTGACTCAGCGCACTGGGCCATGCTGCGGTAGGGGCAGCCTCCTCTCCTCTTGGCCTCTGACCTCCCTCGGTCTTCCATTATGGAAGGCTGTTCTCTTGACTCTGCTGGGGATCTGGCCCCCACACCAGGCAGACCCCTTTACTACACGTCAATGCTTCCCCCACTATAATTGGACTCTATATCCCATGCCGGACCATGTCTCTTTGGGGATGTCCTCCCCTCTGCCTTGAAAACTCTATCTGGGTGTGAGTCCCCCATCCCAGGCACCTGGCTTGGTGGGTTCCATTAGTTGGCTATTGCCAATTGTGCTGCTGTGAACATGGGGATGCACGTATCACTGTAGCATTCTAACTTGAATTCTTTTGGGAAAATATCGCGGAGTGGAATAGCTGTATCATATGCTGGGTCCTTTCTAGTCTTTTGAGGAACCTCCATAGGCGTTATACTAATTCATCCCACTTCTTAACCATCAGTTAAAGATTTCCATCCTCCTGGGAAGAGCCCCATGCCTCTTTTTTCTCTTGGTGTCACCAGTCCCATGTGGTTTGCATACAAAGCATATGCGCTGCTTCCTTTGGAGCATTCCATTTGGCGTGTACGGGTAGAACCAGGCGGAGTCCCCTTTCTCAGGGGCCACAGACCTGACAGTGGCTTTCCTGCAGTCCACCAGGCTGGCCGTTCCCTGCATGTCTGTGTCACAGGCAGCCATCGGCCATGGTTCCACAGTGAGCGTGGCGGCCTGCTTCAGACCAAAGTGCCCTTCTACTCTTCACCACTGAAAACCAAAGATAGTGCTCTTAAATGAATTGCTCTCCAAATCCATTTTAGCAAAGGTTCCTCGGGGAGCTGACAAGACTGATTCACCAGATGACACAATTCCTTCACACTGCAGCCTCTAGTTCTCCTACTTTCTTGGTTTTGCCCTTCTCCCACATTAACTGCCTTCTCAGTGACTTAAGGTCCTTCTTAGGGTTTGGATTTAAAACGTCCTAGCTGAGTGTGGTGACACCCGCTTGTAATCCCAGTACTTAGGAGGCTGAGACAGGAGGACCGCAGGTTCGCGGCCAGCCTCAGCTACTTAGTGAGGCCCTCTGCAACTTAGTGAGACCCTGTTTCAAAATATAAAGAATAATAAAAAATAGGGCTGGGGATTTAGCTCGGAGGTAGAATGTCCCTGGGTTCAATCCCTAGTACCACAAAAAATAAAATAAAAAATAATAAAAATAAAATAAAAATTAAAAAATGGCCGGGGCATGGTGGCGCACGCTTGTAATCCCAGCATTCAGGAGGCTGAGATCGGAGGATCCGGGTTCGTGGCCAGCCTCAGCTACCTAGTGAGGCACTCCGCAACTTAGTGAGACTCGGTTTCAAAATAAAGAATAAAAAACAGGGCTAAGGGTATAGCTCGGAGGTAGAATGCCCCTGAGTTCAACCCCCAGTACCGCAAAACAAACAAACAAAAATTAAAAAATGTCCCCCAGCCAGGTATAGGGGCACACACCTGTAATCCCAGTACTTAGGAGGCTGAGATAGGAGAATCACAGGACAGCGTCAGCAACTTAGCAAGACCGTGTTTCAAAATAAAAAATAAAAACGGCTAGGGGTGCAGTTTGGAGGTAGAATGCCCTTGGGATCAATCCCCAGTACCCAAAATAGATAAATAAATATATACATACATACACACATACATACATACATACATACACACATACATACATAAATACATACATACATACATACACATACATACATACATAAATACATAGATAAGTAAATAAATGCATACATATATACACATATACATACATACATAAATACATACATACATACACATACATACATACATAAATACATAGATAAATAGATAGATAAATGCATACATATATACCCATATACAAACATACATACAATGTCCCCCAAACTCTCCTATGTGGGACAAAGCAGCCATGTTGGGAGGCAGGACGTGGTTGGAGGGATTGTTGGAGGGGATTCGTGGGCGCCTGCAGGGGGACAGTGCTGCTCGGGGGGTGGGGGGAGGGCTGCTGCAGTTTCCTCTGTCACCCTTCCTCTCTATGGTCCCCCCCACCACGAGCTAAGGCCCATCCTCTGCCAGGTCCTGAGCCCGGTGGACTGAGAAGCCCCAGAACTGTGGGCGAGTGAAAGCCTTCTTCCTCTAGGCACTGTGTGTCAGGTGTTTGGGTCCTAGTGGTCAAAATGCTGACTACAGCAGTCCTAGAGCTCCCTTCTGCTGCCTTGGCATAATTTCCCCCTGCCTGGGCGGCATCGAGGCTGGTGGCCTGAACTCAGACGGACAGACCGCTATCTGAGCTCAGTTCAGCCTCCAGGTCTAACTTACACTGCGTTTTTCCTTCCTGTTAGCCATTACAGATAGAAATAAACAAAGGATGGTGCATTTGACATGCTTCTTACTACTTTGTATTTGCTCGCGCCTCCGATGAGTCGACTCCTCAGTTGCCATGGACACCTTCTACCTCCAGTAGCTGAGCCGAGCAGCTGCAGTTTATGCTATGGGTGACTAGGTAGCCATCCAGGGAGCGAAAGGCTCGCATCCTGCACATGTTCATCCTTTTTTCTTTGTAAACTAAAATCTCCATGAGCCCAGGCCATTCTGGCAAATCCCGCTTCACTGACACCCAATGACTAGAAAAACTAAACTCAAATTCAGTTTCTCCTATACTTCTACTAAACGACGTGTTTCTCCTGCCAAGTGTGTATGTGTGTAGGGTGCCCGCCCACCACCAATGCTGCTGCAGCAGCCGGCATCAATCGGGGGGCCTTCAATCCAATCTCGTTCTGACACCATCTAGCTGCAGATAGTGTCGGATCCACGGACTGAGAGCTTAGTCCTCAAGACTCCCCTCTTTCCACGTCAATCTCAAACCCCAGCTTACGTTGCCTATGCTTTGGATCTACCAGCTACAAGTTAAGGTGCCCCAAATCCCCTTCATAATTTCTTTTTCTTTTTTTGTGGTACTGGGGATTGAACCCAGGGGCATTCTACTCCTGAGCTACACCCCCAGCCCTTTTAATTTTTTCTTTCAAAACAGGGTCTCACTAAGTTGCTGAGGGCCTTGAACCTGCCATCCTCCTGTCTCAGCCTTCCAAGTGCTGGGATTACAGGTGTGCGCCACCATGCCTGGCTAACTTCATGATTTTTAAAGAACAATAATGCTGAAAGTGGAAACCTCCTCACTTGGGTGCTTTTCTGGACTCTTTCTGGGTTGTTCTATAGTGCTTTAAGACAAAGCACTTAATAAATAGTGTATGGCCATGATGGAAAATTTAGGAGACCATAAAGAGGAAAATAAAATTCTTCAGTAATCCCACTCCACATAAATAACCAATATCAACTTGTTTTGGTTCTGGAGGTCAAACTCAGGGGCATTCTACCTCTGAGCTACACCCCCAGCCCTTTCTGTTTTTCAAACAGGCTCTGGCTAAGTTGCAGAGGATCTTGCTAAATCGCTGAGGCTGGCCTCAAACCTCCTGTCTCAGACTCCTAAGTACTGGGATTACAGGCCTGCACCAGCATGCTGGGCTCTAATATTAACAGTTTGAAGATTATCTTTTTTCACCTGCACATATGTAAGTTGTATACCTCTTTAAAACTCTGAAACTGGAGAGTACCGTGTTAAGTGAAATCAGCCGGACTCAGAAAGTCAAGGGCCATATGTTTTTCTCTCAGATATGAAAGCTAGAGAGAAACAAAAAAGGACACACACGCAGACACACACACACACACACACACAAAAAAAATCTCATGAAAATAGAAGGAAGACTGTAGGGTAGAGGGAGGAGATGGGGGAAGGAAGAGGGGAGGTACTGGGGAATGTAATTGATTAAATCATATGTATGTATGAGTGCACCACAAGGAAACCCAGTATTTTGTATAAATATTACCCCCCCCAAATACACAGTTCTGGGGGCAGTGCCAGCTTGAATTCTTTTGGGCTTTGGGGATCTCCATAACAGCTCCTATCCATGGTAGAGTGGACCAATCAGGAGCGATTAAAGAAAAGAGAAACACAAGAGAGGAGGAAGCCGACCTGGGGATGTTTCCCAGGTCAGCCTCTTTCTAGACTCATAAACGCGACCTGACCCTCCTGCCTGCCTGCATGCCTGCCTGCTGCCAGCCTAGCTGCCGGCCTGCTGCACGCACGCACTGGTGGGCCCCACCCACGCGAAGTCCTGCTGTGCTGGGCTGGGCTTGTGTGCTCTCTGGGAGGGGCCCGGGTCCAGTTCTCACACTCCGAGGAATCTATGCCAGGAGCATGGGTAAATAAGCCACAGCTACACAGCTGGCGCAAAGCTCCTGCGGAATACACGGCAACCTCTAGCAGCAGTCCAGAGAGAGACTCCAAGAGCTCGTTCCTTCCCCAGCAGCCCTGAAAAGGTTAATCCCATCTTGCTGGCGGCGCACCCATGTGTTCTCACGGGGAAGAATCTAATCGTATAGTGGATAATAACTCCAATCTTTGCAACTAGAGCTTATTTGATAGATGCCAAGGTCACTTTGTTTTCCTGAATCTGAAGAGTAAAAAAAATCTGTTATTTGATTCCTGTCATCTCCTTAAAAGAAATGACACTCTTCTGGATGCGTAGACCAGCTTGTCCCCCGCATTTGTTTTTTCATTGCCTGATGTTATGCTGACCCCGAACAATCAACGCTTGTGGTCAAGTGTCAAAGTCAGGCTGGTACAATCGAGTGCGGAAGAGGGATTCCGCACAGCAGACGCAGGGAGAGTGAGGGTCCCGGGGCTCGTGCCCAATGCGGTCTTTCTTCTGAACACTTAGCACTAACAGCAGAAGGGTGGAATTTGGGCACCATCCTTCTTGCTTGTTCTTTCTATTATTTTCCAAACCACTGGCGTCAACTCTCCAGAGGTCTTGTTTGGGAGTCTGCTTTTTTGAAGACCTAGAGAAAGAGACCTTAATGCGAAAATTTGACCGTTCAGTCCTAGGACTTAAGAACAGAGATCAACCCGATCTTTTATTATTATTATTATTAAAAAAGAGAGTCATTTTGATTTCACTCTGCTAGTCAAATATCTTTCTCTTGGAAATCGTGTGTCACCTTGCCTGTTCACACTGAGGTGAGGTAGTTGTAAGTGTGCTTGAGCTTCAAAGCGAGAGGTTCTGAATGAGGGTCAGGACTCCACAGATGTGCTACAGCTTGCCTGTGCATACAAATGCACTTGATTTTTTTTTTTTTTGGTACTGGGGATTGAATACTCAGGGCATTCTACCTCTGAGCTATACCCCCAGTTCTATTTTTTATTCTTTATTTTGAAACAGGGTCTCACTAAGTTGTGGAGTGCCTCACTAGGTAGCTGAGGCTGGCTTTGAACCCGGATCCTCTGGTCTCAGCCTCCCAAGTACTGGGATGACAAGCGTGCACCACCACGCCCGGCCTTTGCACTTGACTTTTTTGTCAGGCTTCATTGTCATGTACCTTTGGCCATATAGTAAGGATGGCCTTGAAATTATCAAGTAGGAACATAAGATGAACCATAAGAAGAATTTTAGGAGAAGGAAGAGGGGCTAAACCCAGATGAAGAGATTTGCAATTTGTGCTTCGGAAGTAAGAAGACAGTTTGAGCTATAGTATCAAAACTGGCATGACAACAACAAGGCAGATGGAAAATGTGACCGAGAGCTCCTGAAAGATGAAGCTTGCGCTTTTTTTCCCCTTGGTACTAGGGATCCAAGCCAGAGGCGTTCTCCATCTGAGTCAAACCCCCATTTTATGTTTTAGTTAGAAACAATCTCACTAGGTTGGGGAGGGGCTCCTGAAGTTGCTGAGGCTGGCCTCCAACCTGTGATCCTCCTGTCTCAGCCTCCCAAGCACTGGGATTACAGGTCTGAGCCACCACACTTGGCTGAAGCTCGTGCGATGAAAGTAGATATAAGCAGAGTTGGGGAAAGGCTAGTAATGCAGGTGGTGGTGCAAAACAATCAGACCATCTGCTAGAGCATGAGCACAAGCCATTCTTGCCAGTAGGGAGACTGTTTATCATCATGACCACCATTCCTATGAAGCATCACACATCATGCTTTCATGGTGCTCTTAGTAACAATAGAAAAGGTGCCCAGTCCCCATTCCCCTCTGATTCTGGCTCCATGCAATTAGTCGCTCTCTGTATGGGGAAGATAGCCTACTAGCGGTATGACAGGTTACATCAAAAGAACCCCTGTAATTGTCTTCTGTGGTACTGAGATTGTGTCCCACACCACAGAGTGAGGGAGGGGAATATTGAGGCGAATTCTAAGGGGAAAAGGAGGGTGGCAACACTTTTGGAAAGAGAGAAAGGAAGACTGAGGCCTAGGGACTTTGGGATTAGGGACTATGGAATGAATCTGGGCTTGAAAAGGGACCCTGAGGTTGCATCTTAGAAAGGCTTATACGTAGAATATATCACATCTATGATGGCCTATGATTTTCATAACTGAACCATATTGTTTTGCAGATGAGAAGCCAAAATCGATAATTACCACAGTCCTTTTTTCAAGTAAAAGTGTGTGTGTGTGTGTGTGTGTGTGTGTGTGTGTGTGTGTGTTACTAAGGATTGAACCCAGGGGGTTCTACCACTGAACTATACCCAGACCTTTTTATTTTTTATTTTGAAACAAGGTCTTGCTAATTTACCCTGCTCTGGACTCAAATCTGCGATCCTCCTGTCTTAGGGTCCCAAATACTGGGAATAAAGGCATGCACCACCACACCTAGCTAACTCATATCTTTAGATTCCCACACCAGGCATGATCCCACTAGAGTGTTCCCAAATGGAAATACATTAAAGGAAATGAGTTTTACTCAAGTAAGAAGATCAAAGGGTCAACTAGAATTACAGTGGATACCAACATTCTTCTTTCTCTCTCTCTCTTTCTTCCTCCCTCCCTCCCTCCCTCTCATTGTTGTACTGTGGATTGAACCCAGGGTTCTACCTCTGAGCTACACTCTCAGCTTTTTTTCTTTTGAAACAGGGTCTTACTAGGTTGATGAGAGTCTTGCTAAGGTGTTGAGGCTGGCCTTGAACCTGCGATCCTCCTGTCTCAGCCTCCCAGGGACTGGGATTACAGGTGTGCTTTTCTTTTTGTAGTATTAAGGGTCAAACCCACGACTTCACATGTGCTAAGCAAGGTCTCTACCACTGAAATGCATTCCCAACCCCTGCTTTTTCTTTTTTAAAATGGACAGAAGCAAACAAGATGTTGAAAATATTAGAAGATCCCTTCTGCTTTGAGAACTTGATTTTGATGTGCCTTGGGTGCTGAGTCATCTTAGCATGGTGTAATAGACTTTGAATATAAGCCCTCTTTCTTCACATGGTGTTATTGTGTCCCTAGCTTCTCCGAGCCGCAGTTTCCTCATGTGTAAAACAGAGATAATGATGCCTAATTTACAGTGCTCTTATGAGAATTAAAAGAGATCACACATGTAAAGCAGTTTGTACAGTATTTGGCATGTAGTAGTTCAACGAATGATAGTTTGCTTCTTTTCCACTTGCATAGGAGTTTTTCTAATGTGCTTAGCTTGAGTCAAAAATAGTGACTCTAACGAATTTTCTGAATTAAGTTAAAGCCCTTTGGGCCCATTTTTAAATGGCCCATCTCCCCGTAAGCGAGCATTTTCCCAAATATGGGTTTTAGCATATATTCAAATGTGTTTTTCTCATCCAGAAAGACCAAGTGAAAACCTAGCCCACAAGAGCTTTATCTTTGTGACTCTTTTTTTCCTCCTCTTCGTTATCTTAGACTCCAGAAGACAAGGCTGAATTTCACAGGCAGCTCTGTAATTCAGCATGAACAAGTACACAGCGGTCAGTCGGTCGCAGGGCTTCGCTTGCTCCAGGGCAGGGTTCCTCAGCCTCAGTACTGTCGCCGTTTGGGGTCGGGTGCTTTGTTGTGGCGGCTTTCCTGTGCAGTAGAGTAGACCGCAGCATCTACCCACTAGGTGCCAGTGGCATCCCTCCCTGGAGTGTGAAAACCCAAAATGTTTCCAGAAGTTGCCAAATGTACCCTGGGGTCGGGGACAGCATTATCCTGGGTTGAGAACCAGCCCGCAGAGAAATCAATGAGCTCTTTGGCATCTAAACCCCTTGAAGGAGCCGGGCGTGGTGGGGCATGCTTGTAATCCCAGCATTTGGGAGGCTGAGACCGGAGGATCCGGGTTCTCGGCCAGCCTCAGCTACCTAGTGAGGCACTCCGCAACTTAGTGAGACCCGGTTTCAAAATAAAGAATAAAAAATAGGGCTGGGGGTGTAGCTCAGAGGTAGAATGCCCCTGGGTTCAATCCCTAGTGCCGCAAAAAATAAAAAATAAAATAAAATAAAATAAAATAAACCCCTTGAAGGGCTAGCCTACATGGAGTCTTCGGGTGTAATTGGAAATTCAAAGGGCAAGGCGGGTGGTGAGGAGGGAAAGAGTTCAGGCAGAGGAATGGTCTGCATTTTGAAGGAGAACCCACTTCATATGCCGGGCCTTATGGATACAGAGATTAATAAGAGTTCCTGTTCTCAAGGGGCTCACGCTTCAGTGGTAGAGGTAAGCACTTGAAAAGATAACGAGAAGGCAGGTGTGGTGGCGCAGGCCTATAATCCCAGTACTTGGGAGGCTGAAATGGGAGGATCGCAGGTCAGAGGACAGCCTCAGCAAGAAGTGAGACTCTCATCAATCTAGCAAGCTCCTGTTTCAAAATCAAAATAAAATGGAGCTAGGGGTGTAGCTCAGCGGTAGAATGCCCTTGGGTTCAATCCCTAGTATCACACATACATATACACACAAGAAAGAAAAAAAGAAAGGAAGGGAGGGAGGGAGGGAGGGAGGGAGGGACAAAAAAGGTAACAAGAACAGTGAGTGCTATGTTGGAAATACCTAAAGGGTAATGGAAGCCCATAAAGGTGCACCCATCCTAGAAGAGGATGGGGAAGGCCTTCCGCAGAAGGTCACATCTGAGCCAAAGGATGAGTAAGGATTAGTCTAGAGAAGATAAAGGAAGGTTGGAAGGTATGGGAGAGAATTCGATGTTTGGAGGGAGATCATTTAGGTTGGCCAGGAGCAGAATGGTTAAGAGCAAGGAGTAACCTGAGTGTGGTGGCATGCGCCCTATAATCCCAGTACTGGAGAGGCTGAGACTGGAGGTTCACAGGTTCTAGGCCTCCCTCAGCAACTTAGTGAGCTCTTGTTTCAAAATAAAACAAAAACAGGGCTGGGATGTAATTCAGAGGCAGAACACCCATGTGTTGAATCCCCAGTACCACAAAGGAGAAAAGATAAAGGAGTAGTTGAAAAGGAAGCTTGCAAAATGGACAGGGAAAATATCCCAAGAGTCCTTCTAAGTCATGTGAAAGACTCGATTCTGAGAGCCATTGAGAGCCATTGAGTTTCTGCATGATCCAATTTGGACTTAGGGAAGATCACTTGGGTAGCAGTTTGGAAAGTAGTTTGGAAGTAGGACCACCAATCAGGAGGCTATCATTGTAGTCGTCATAGTCTGGATGACAGATGCTATGGCCCAAGTTAAGGTACTGATCGTAGGAAGCAATTCAGGTTTTATGTGGGCAATAAGAACAACAGATCTGGGGACTCCTTAGGCACAGGGACAGTTTGTGGCTCATGCGACTGGGTAGATGATAGTGTTATTCTCTGGGACCGAAAACATTGGTGACAGAGAGGTTTGGAAGGGAGATGATGTTTAAATTTTCAAAAGTTGAGCTGGAAAGCCGGGCATGGTGGCGCACGCTTGTAATCCCAGCATTTGGGAGGCTGAGACCGGAGGATCCAGGTTTGCGGCCAGCCTCAGCTACCTAGTGAGGCACTCCGCAACTTAGTGAGACTCGGTTTCAAAATAAAGAATAAAAAATAGGGCTGGGGGTGTAGCTCGGAGGGAGAATGCCCCTGAGTTCAATCCCCAGTACCGAAAAAAAAAAAAAAAAAAAAAAAGTTGAGCTGGAGGTGCTTGTGACCATTGAGATGAGGCCAGGTAGGCATTAACTAGATGAGTGTGAAGATTAGGAGAAAAATTGTGCTCAAGATACAAGATAGAGAGCCATCTGGGAACATGGAAACCATAGAAATGGATGAGAACAGCCAAGGAAAATGTGTGTAATGAAGAGAAGAGGGCTGAGGATATTCCCATGGCTGGTTTCTTCACAAGGAGCATCTTTCTGTGACTAACTGCTATGGTTTAGACATGGTTTGAATGTGTCCTCCAAGCCGGAAGCTTGGTCCTCACTGTGGCAATGTTAAGAGGTGGCGGGACCTTTAAGAAGTGGGGCCCGGTGGCAGGTCATTTAGGGCATTGTCCTTGGAAGGGATTCAGGAAGCCTATTGGGACCCTGACTTGGTTCCTGAAAAGAGTTCTTTATACAAAGGGGAAGCCTGGCTCCTTCCTTAGCTCTGGCTTCCCCTGTTGTTATATGACTTCTTCCTCCTGCACACATTCCTGCGATTGTGATGCCATCCATCACAAGGACTTCGCCAGAGCTGAGCAGATACTGGCACCATGAACTTCAACCTCCAGAACTGTGAGCTAAATAAACCTCTTTTCTTTATAAAGTACCTAGTCTCCAATACTTCAATATAGCAATGTAAAAATAAATATAGCAACATACATAAAATATTACCCCTATCAATCTCTAGTCCTTGACCCTGTTTTGTTTTGGTAAAACATCACTATCCATATTATATTGTGTATGTGACCCATTTTTCAGAAATAACGTTTCACCTGCTATCTGGGCATTCCTTAGCCTAGTCTAGTTGACACTAGCTCAGTAGCTTTATGACCTTGAATAAACTTGTTGGTGTATAACCCATTAACTTTTGGTTACTCTCAGATATTTACAACAGTTTAGTCGTGCAGACATTTAAAAGTTCAACCATGCCAAATCAAAGCTTCTTCCATTTCATATCCAACTCAAAATTTTTCCTCCAGCCTCTAACCTCCAGTGCAGCCTGCCTGGATCCCTGGAGAAGAAAAGTGACTTCGTTTGCTCTTCGGTTCTCCTTGTTTCACCTCCTCCCCTACTTGCTCTTCTGCAGCTGGCTCCTCTGGGTTGAGGGTAGGGACAGGAGAGTCTTAAAGGGATAGTGAGAAGCTTAATTGACTGGGGTTTGTGTTATCTTGCTGCCAATATCCCTTTGTGAAGGACATACCCAAACACTGCCTCTCCTTGCAGTGTGCTGTCATGGTTTGTTCAGGGACCCCTGAGCTCTTTATTTCTCAACCCCCAAGCAAGGGCCTCTTTCCTGTACCATGTCCCGATAGGGACACTATGCAGTCTGGCTGTGCACCCCTGTAGCACTTGCACACACAATTTTCTTCTCGTGGGATCCTCCTCTTATGCTAGAGTTGCTGACTATACCCAGAAGAAACGAACTGGCCCATAGAAAATATGGTCCCTTGGAAGTCTAGATCTCTTTCTTTGCCCTGCCACTGTGAGCAACTTCAACCAGCCTTCTGCTTCAGACTTCTTCAGGTAAAAGTCAAGAATGAATGTTTATCTTTTCCAAACATCAGAGGATACATGTGATGCTCTCCCCCGAACTCTTCCAGCTTCAATGGCAGCACATGCAGACCTAACCGTTTCTGTAGCGCAGCCAGCTTCTGGCTTGGGAGGAAGGTACCAGTATCCCCCGCTGAAAGGTTGGATTGGGATCTTTTTCCTTGGCTTGGGAATAGTGCTTCTTACTCCCATGAATTCCCTTAAAAATCCTCTTTGTTCCTCCAATTGATCTCTAGGATTATCTTTTATAGGCTGGAGTTGAGTAATGGGGATTATTAATGGAAATACCAGTTTGGCTATGTCTTAGCAAGTCCTGCAGGAATCTGTCTAGCATCTCTCTTTAGAATGGAGGATTAGCCCTTAAAGTGCATGCCCTCAATTCTGAGTTCTCCGTCAAAACTCTGGCAAACACTACGAAAAGTCCCACTGAAGATTCTTATATATATAATATATATATATATATAATATATATATATCAAACACACATATACACAAATATATATTTTGCATATGGATGTGTATATACATATGTATAATATGTTTGTCTACTGCTGACACCTCTAATATAATATAGAGAACTAGTTAAGAATATGGTCTCTGCAAGTGATGTGTGCATGTATGTTTGTATTGCTTTGAATCTCATGATGATGTACAATTACATTGAATCAATAAAAGTATATAAAAAAAGATTATGGTCTCTGAAGCCAGACTTCCTGGCTTTAAACTCTGAGCTAAACATTTGGCTTCTCTGTTTCTCAGTTTCCTTGTCTGTAAGGATAATAGTAGGATATACATTATAGATATTTTATGAGGACTAAATGTATGTGTGTGTCCATGTGTGTATTAGTGTATTTTAGACTAGTACCTTAAAACAGTACTTAGAATAGCAGTAGTAAGCACTGTGTGTTTGCTGGTAGTGCTATTGTTTATTTTTCTCCGACTTAGAATGTAAGCTCCATGTGTGAAAGATCTTTGTTTGTTTGTTTACTGCTGCATTTCCAGCTTCTAAAAAGTGAATCTAAGACGAACATAGTGGCATACACCAATAATCTCAGTATTTGGGAGGCTGAGACATGAAGATCACAGGCTCAAAGCCAGTCTCAGCAACTTAGTGAGACCCTCAGTAACTTAGTGAAACCCTGTTTCAAAAATAAAAAATAAAATAGGGCTAGAGGTGTGGCTCAGAGTAGAATGGTACTGACTTAATCCCTAGTACCAAAAAAAAGGAAGAAAGAAAGAAAAAAAAGTGAATATGACAGGAAATGTTAGTGCCCATAAACTTCTGAATAAACTAATATGATACTTAAGCCTTCAATTTTAAGGTGTGTGCAGAAAAAGTGGGGTCTGAGAAGATTAAGAGGAGACTTCAACAAAGGAAGTACAGACAACATTGTCAAGTGCTGCTAGAAGGTCAAAAGAAACTATAACTAAGAAGTAGTCATTGTCTTCCATAACAAGGAACTTCACCTTTTGGTTTCATATCCCTGTAAATATTGGTTTTCTTAAAATGATGTTGAGGATTCTTTCACTGAAATAAATTACCACTCCAGAATAAATCTTTGAAAACAGGTTTTTAAAAGTTTTCAGCCCTGCATTACCAGCTTCCAAAGAACAAGCCACTTCTGCACTTACTTAGTCTTGGCCTTGACAACAAAGGACTCATCCTCAATGCAACTCAGTACGTTTTCCCCTGACCTGGACTTGCCCCTTGAATCAAGCAACAAAACCTGCTCTTGAAGTCTGCAGAAAACTCTGTGACACTCCCCCTTCAAAGAATGTCTTTCTTCCTTTCTCCTCTCCACTTCAAAAGTATAAGCAGTATATAGAAAGAATTCGTGTAATTCAATAATGAAAGCACAATTTACTTATAATGATAAGGAACCTGGCCAAGTTTCTCTCGCCTTCTGTAGGCTCTCTCTTCAGACTTGCCATAGTTTCCTTTGCTGCACAGAAGCTTTTGAACTTGATGCCATCTCATTGATTGATTCTTAGTTTTATTTCCTGAGCCTCAGGTGTCTTATTTAGGAAGCCTCTACCAGTGCCTATATGTTGAAGTGTTGGTCCTCTGATTTCTTGGAGTAACTGCCAGCTACTACTCTGATAGAGGACCAGTATCTAGAATATATGAAGAACTGAAAAAAAAAACTTAACACTAAAAAACAAATAACCCAATTGAAAAATGGGCAATTGAATAGACACTTCTCAAAAGAAGAAATACAAATGGCCAATATATATATGTTCAACATCATTAGCAATCAAGGAAATACATATCAAAACTACACTGAGATTCCATCTAACTCCTGTTAGGATGACATCACCAATAATACAAATAATAATAAATACTCATAAGGATGTAGGGAAATGGGAACCCTTATACACTGTTAGTAGGACTGCAAATTGGTACAATGGCTGTGGAGATCTTTTTGGAGGTTCCTCGGAAGACTAGGAATGGAACCACCATATGAATCAGCTATATCACTTCTCGGTATCTTTCCTAAAGAATTAAAGTTAGAATAGTATAGCAATAATGTTTATAGCAGCATGAGTCACAACAGCCAAACAGATGTCCATCAACAGATGAATGGATAATGTGCTATATACACACAATGGAATTTGACTCCGCTGTAAAGAAGAACAGAATTATGTCATTTGCAGGAAAATGGATGAAGCGGGAGAATATTATGCCAAATGAGATCAGCCAGTCTCAGAAAGTAAAAAATTGGATGTTTTCTAGAGAGAAAATAGGAAACAAGGGAGTTGAGAAAGACCAGGAGAATAGTGCAAAGGAGTGGGGGGAGGAGGGAGAGGAGGATGAAAAGAAGAACTGAGGAAGGAAATAGTTTAAAGTATGCATACTTTCTCCTCAACTCCAAATCACAGCCACAATAAGATGTGACTTCGCAGCCATTGGGATGCCTGTAATCAAATAGATTGATAATAACAAGGATGGAAAGAAATGGAAACTCTCATACATCGCTGTTGGGAATGTTAAATGGGCCAGCCACTTTGGAAAGCAGCATAGTGATTCCTCAAAAAGTTAAAAACAAAGTTAGCATATGAACCAGCAATTCTGTTTCTGGGTATATTCACCAGTGTTTTGAAAACAAGAGTTCATAAAAAAACCCCAAACCAACTCATCCATGAATGTTTATGGGAATATTGTTTGCAGTAGCCAAAATGTGGAAAGAACTTGATTGTCTATAACTTATTTTCATGTTTGTATACTTTTATTGGCGCATCGTGGTTGCATGTCCTAATGTAGTTCGGAGGGATAGTGACCTACATGCACACAACACTTGATGAGCTGCCTCCCCGCTCCCTTTGTGCTCCCTCGTCTTCCCCAAACCCGATATTGAGATGAATCCTGGTATTATCACATATGTATATAACATCAATTGAAGTGCCTCCTTTGTTAATTCCCCCCCCCTCTCCTGGACCACCTCCCTTGCCCCACTGGGATTTCTCATAACTTCTTCATTATAAACAACATGTGATGTAGCTATAAAGTAGAATGTTACTCAGTCATAAAAGAGATGAAAAACAGTTTGCGTGATGTCACCCAAAATGGCAAAGTAGAGAAGTCCAGCGCTCTGTGAATGGCTGTAATTAGCCACTGGATAAATCCCCAATTCTTGAACATGACTCACCAGGTGTCTCAAGTCCTAGTCCTGACCCACCTGTTAGGAGTTGAATTGCATAGCTCCAGATTCATATGCTGAAGCCCTATTCCCAGTAGCTCAGCATATGTCCTAATTTGGAAACAGTCGTTGCAGATGTAATTAGGGAAGATAAGTTCATTAGAATGGGCCCTAATCCAATATGATTGATGCTTTTATAAAAAGGGAAATTTTGGACACAGAAACACACACACACACCAGGAGAACATCATGTGAAGATGAAGGCAAAGATCAAAGTGATGCTTTTGCAGGCCAAGAAATACCAAAGAAGCAAACCACCAGAAGTTTCAGAGAGAGGCAGGGGGCAGATTTTCCTCTGTTAGGAACAAACAAGCCCTGCCTGCTTACTTCTCTGAATCATTTTTTTTTTTTGTGGGGAGAAGGGAGTACTGAAGATTGAACCCAGGGGTGCTCTACCTCTGAGCGATACCCCCAGCCCATTTATTTATTTATTTATTTATTTATTTATTTATTTATTTATTTATTTATTTATTGTGGTACTGGGGATTGAACCCAGGGGCATTCTACCTCTAGCTCTACCCCCAGTCCTATTTTTTATTCTTTATTTTGAAACAGGGTCTCACTATGTTGCAGAGGGCCTCACTAAGTAGCTGAGGCTGGCTGCAAACTCAGATCCTCCTATCTCAGCCTCCCAAGTACTGGGATTACAAGCATGTGCCACTACACCTAGCTCCTTTTTATTTTTTGTAATGAAACAGGGTCTTGCTTGGTTGCTGAGAGCCTCTTTTTTGGGGGGGGGGGTAGGTGGTGGTTTTTGCTGGGCATTGAACTCAGAGGAATTCTGATAACAAGCTATACCCTCAACCCTTTTTGCTTTTCATTTTTATTTTGAAACAAGGCTTCACTAAATTGCTGGGAGCCTCGCTAAGTTGCTGAGGCTGGCCTTGAACCTGCGATCCTCCTGTCTCAGCCTCCCAAGTACTGTGATTAAGACATGCACCACCATGTCCAGCTGCAGACAGCTCATCTATCATCACTTTTTCCTCACACTTTATGCTTCAGCAACCCAAATTGCAGTACTTCCTTCGCATACACCTAGTGTTTCTAGATTTTCTACTTTGATGTAAGCTATTCTTCTGCCCAGAATGCCTTTCTACCTTTTGGGTCTAACTAATTCCTACTCATCCTTTAAGATCCAGAAAAGCATCTGGGCATGGTGGCGTATGCCTCTAATCCTAGTACTTGAGAGGCTGAGACAGGAGGATCACAGGTTCAAGGCCAGCCTCAGCAACTTAGCGAAGCCCCCAACAATTTAGTGAATTCTTGTTTCAAAATATAAATGAAAAGTAAAAAGGGCTAGGGGTATAGCTTATTGTCAGAATGCCCCTGGGTTCAATCCCCAGCACCAACCCACCCACCTCCAAAAGAAAAAGACTCAGATAAGCAGCTGGGCATGGTTGCACATGCCTGTAATTCCTATAAGTGGGAGGCTGAGGCAGGAGGCTCACAGGTTTGAGGCCAGCCTCAGCAACTTAGCGAAACTCTGTTTCAAAATAAAATAATAAAATAGAGCTGGAGGTGCAGCTCAGAGGTAGAATGCCCCTGGGCTGAATCTCCAGAACCCCCCAGTGACTCCCCAAAAAAGAGTCAGAGAAGCAGTCAGGCATGGTGGTGTATGTCTGTACTCCAGTACTTGGGAGGTTGAGACAGGAGGGTTGCAGGTTTGAGGCCAGCCTCAGCAATTTAGTGAGACTATCAGTAACCTAGTGAGACCCTGTTTCAAAACAAAAAATAAAAAGAGCTAGGAATATCACTCAGAGATAGAATCCCCCTGGGTTCAATCCCCAGAACCCTCCTCCCAAAAAGGAAAGAAAAAAAGAGAGAGAGAGAGAAGAGGGCAGCTACTGAAGCGCTTTTCATGTGGAGGGCGCTCGGTACATCTTGACATTCTCAACTGGAGACATTTGACAATATCCGGAAACAGTTTTGATTGTCACAACTGGGGCAATGCTACTGGTTGCTGCTTAACATCCTACAATACCCTGAATGGCAGAAAATGGCTCATCCCGCCCGCCCAACAAAGAAGCAGCCTGTGCAAAGGGTCCGGAGTGGTGAAGGAAGGCCAGAAGCCCTCACCTTGATTCAGGAGAGACTGGGTCGGCTTTTCAAAACTCCATTCTAATGGACTCACTGTGGACAACTAGTGCACTTTTACTTTGTCAGGAAGCCTTTTCTCTTTTCTTTCTTTCTTTTTTTAATTTTGAAAAAGTGTGTAACTAGGGATTGAAACCAGGGCTGTTCTACCTCTGAGTTACATCCCCAGCCCCTTTTTAATTTCAAATCAGGGTCTCACTAAGTTACTGCACACTGGCCTCTAACCTGCAATCCTCCTGTCTCAGCCTCCTAAGTATTGGTGTGCCTCTTTCCTCCCTCCTTTCCTTTCCTTCCCTCCCTCCCTCCCTCCCTCCCTCCCTTCCTTCCTTCCTTCCTGCCTTCCTGCCTTCCTGCCTTTCACAAAAGCAAAGTCTTTCTCAACATGAGATGAAAAGGGAGTGTCTTGAAAGTCAGAATTTAAAGTTGGCAATTAAAAAGTACCCGATCAAAGGGAGAATAGTTATATAAATAGCAACATTCTTATGCCCCACGATGCCCTATAGCAGTGAAAATGAATGGATGAGAGTCACATCTATCAACAAGGGTACATCACATTAGCATATTGTTGGGTGAGGAAAGCAAATTGCAGAAGGCACATCCAGAATAACACTATTTATGCAAATAACCCTCAGGACAGAGGGTTTTGATTGGATTGGTAATGCCTTATTTCTTAAGCTTAATGGTGGGCATATCTTTGTTATATTATTCCCTGTATGTTTATGTTCTTTTTAAACATTGAAAAACAGTAACAGCTAACTATTGAGGTATCCTGTCTTCTAGAACCGAGGAAGGCCTCCATCTTGTGACTTTTGCAATAATCAGAACTCCCTCAACGTGGCAAAATTGAACAACTCATTAAGCTGAGTCATTCACTTTGGACAGGAGATTACATACTGTATGTAGAGTGATGATCCATAAGTTCTTGTTCACATTTGTGCACAGGATAGCACCTGGATTTGCTCGCATAGGACACATCATAATATCTAATAGAAGACTTGGAGCAAGGAATCCTTGTTGCAGAAGGGTGGGATCAAATAGAAATAAAAAGCACTTTGCAAAGTGCACAGTATGTGTTGATAGGCCATTGGGTAACTTCGTTTTGGTTTGACGGTTCACTCTGTATTTGCAGCTGGGGCGGTGAGACTGTCTTAGAGGGTCACATCTGCACATCCTCTGTTGTGAAGTGGATCTTGGAGAGTGAGAAACTACATGCAAGGAAAGAAGTAAAAACAAATTTTTCTGAGATTTAAGGGGGTTGGACCAAAAAAAATTTGGGGGGGTTGTTGAGGTAGTTTTATAGTATTGAGGTTTGAACCTGGGAGTGCTCTACTCCTCTGCTAGTTGGACTACATGTTCTCTTCACAGCTTTTTTTTTTTTAAACTGGTGCATTGTAGTCATACATCTTTGTGAGGGTCAAGCTGGTAGAGGCATACATGCACACAGCGCTCATTTAACCCTTCCTCAGTTCCCACCCCATTCCTTCCCCTCCCTCCTTCTCAAGTTCAGCTTAGTGATTGACTTTGATATGTTTGTGAATGTACATCATGTGCATTAGGGTGTTTCCCCCCTCCCCCCTCCCATTACCCTCAGATAGATCGCCTTCTTTGCTCATCTAAGGTTTCTCCTTCTTCATCTAGAGTCCCTCTTATGATCCACTTTCTCCCTAGCTTCCGCATATTAGGGAGAGCACACGATTTTTTTTTTTTTTTTTTTTTTTTTTTACTTTTTGTGACTGACTAATCTCACTTAGCATAATGTTTTCCAGTTCCATCCATTTCCTTGCAAATGCCATGATTTTGCTCTTTATGGCTGAGTAAAATTCCATTGTGTACATATCCCAGAGTTTTGTAATCCATTCATCTGTTGATGGACATCTTGGCTGGTCCCTTAGTTTGGCAATCGTGAATTGTGCGGCTATAAACATAGATGCACATGCGTTGGTCTGGTAGTTTGGTTTCCGTTCTTTTGGGTAGATACCCAGAAGTGGTATTGCTTCACAGCCTTTTTGATTTTTCACTTTGAGGTAAGGTCTTGCTAAGTTGCCCAGGCTGGCCTTGGACTTGAGATCCTCTTGCCTCAGCACAGGTGCCCAGCTTAGCTGTTATTTATTTATTTGCAGTACTGGGGATCCATTCAGCATGCTAGCTGAGCACTTTGTCACTGACCTACCTACCCCCCTAGCCCTTGGACTAAAGGGCTTGTCTTCTGATGTCACTTCTGGCTGCAGAGGCTTCCAGCTCCTGCCAGCCACCACCTGCCTTAGAAGGAGTTGCCACAGATTAGGTTTGGGGCCTAGCAGACATTCAGAGTCCGGAGCTCAGCAGAATACCTCCATTCCAAGGGCAAAGTTACACAGAAGCAAAGGAGTTCTTTTTTTTTTTTTGCGGTACTGGGGATTGAACCCAGGGGCATTCTACCTCCGAGCTACATCCTCAGCCCTATTTTTTATTCTTGATTTTGAAACAGAGTTGCAGAGGGCCTCACTAAGTAGCGGAGGCTGGCCGCAAACCCGAGATCCTCCAGCCTCAGCCTCCCAGGTACTGGGATTGCAAGCATGCGCCACCACACATGGCTAGGAATTCCTTTTTGACGTGGCATCTTCACACTTGAGGGTGAAGGCAGGGTATTGAAAGGCTAAGGTAAGGAAGGAAGCTGAGTTTTCCAGGCTTCAGAGCCTGGGAACTGGATTTTTCTTGTTTTATCTGTCAGAGTTAAAATTATTTTTTCTCTATAAAGAGGTTTCAAATTAGCAAAGCCATAATGCTCATTATGAGAAAGTTGAAAAAAAAAAACAGAAAATTAGAAGGCAAATGGAAAATGCATTTAGTTTTCACTATTAATATTTTGTATATATCTGCCTAATCGTTTTCCATGTATATGCCATTTCCATTAATTTTCGTGATCATGTTTTCTGTTAACTGTCATATCCTACTTTCTTTCTTTTTTTTTTTTCCTTTGTTTGTGGTACTGGGGATGGAACCCAGAGGCATTCTACCTCCAAGCTATACCCCCAGCCCTGCTTTTTTATTCTTTATTTTGAAACAGGGTCTCACTAAGTTGCAAAGGTCCTCACTAAGCAGCTGAGGCTGGCCACGAACCCGGATCCTCCCATCTCAGCCTCTCAAGTACTGGGATTACAAGTGTGCGTCACCACGCCTGGCCATATCCTACTTTCAATTACTATTATAACATAGGCATTTCCCTGTCATTATAAACTTATATGTCAATATCAATTTGACTGGCTATATAATGTTCCACTGTGGGGCTATACTACAATTTACTTAAACATTGAATCATTCTTTTTTTCCAGTATTTTATTATTATAAGTAATACTGGGATTAACAAGGTTGTACAAAAGCCATGTGGACATCCCTTTTCCTTAGGACAATTCATTCGGCCATTATACATTTGAAAATATATTGATAAGTGTTGGGTGCATGTATGTTTGTATCACTCTGTATCTCATACAAAGGTTCCTGAGGGCCTACTATATGCCAGGTAGTATGCTAGGAGGAAGGTTTCTGCCTTGAGTGACGTCATCATTTACTGAGATAAGACACACTGGAGGAATAACAAATTTAAGAAGAAAGATAGTGGATTCAACTTTGGATGTGTTGAGTTTGAGGTGACTGAAAGGCTTCCAAGCAGAGATGTCAAGAAAACAAGAGTTCAATAAATCTGCCTGCGTAAGATTATACAGTTGTGGCCATATAGATGGCAACTGAAGCCAGGGGAATCATTTAGGGGGAGATTATATTTTTTCCTCACCCTGAGAACGACTGACTTTCAGAGGTCAGAGAGCAAAGGAGGCACCTATAAAGGAGACCGTGGAAACAGCAAAGGAATAGGAGGAATAGCAAAAGAGTGAGATGGCTTCCACGCTACTTCCAGGAGGAGGAAGAAACCGCAAACACTGTTCAATGTAGGGGAGAGGTCAAGCAGTCAAGCAAGATAAGGACGGAGCATGCCCCATTTATTTACCTATTTGTCCAGGGGATTTATTCACACAGGGGCCATTGGCTGGGTATCTTGTTAAATATAGGTTCAGTGGAGGAAAGAAGCCAGACTGCTGAGGGTGCAGAAATGAATAGGAAATAATTTCAAATGTATCTTTAAAGTATGTTTTCAATCAATTTGCTCCTAGGATCGATCGATCTATCTATCTATCTATCTATCTATCTATCTATCTATCTATCTATCTATCTCCCATATTTAAGCCCATATGGGTTTGAATATGTTTAATTGTGGATGAGAGATGAAAGAGATTTGAGCATGTGTAGTATCCAATGCAAAGAAAGGAAAGAGAATGCAGGGCATCTGTAATTGCTGGGGAGATATAAACATTTAAAAATATATTGATAAGTGCTGGGTGCATGTATGTTTGTATCACTCTGTATCTCATTAGGAGGTATAATTACAATGTACCAATAAAAATCTATTGATACATATTGCTCACATGCTTTCCAAAGAGGGTTTTAATCTTTTTAAACACTTTTATTGGTGCATTGTTATTGTACATCATACTGAGGTTCAAAGTGATACACACATGCATGCGTGTACAGCTTCATATAATTACCTTCCGAATCCCCCCCTCCCCCTCCTCCCTCCCTGTCCATGTTAGTGAGGTTGGTGTGGATACCTTCATGTATGAACTTAGCATTATTATTTTTTTTGCTTTTTTTGGTGCAATATCATCTCACATCATTGACATTGACATACATGTACACGGCACTTGGTGCCCCCTACCTCCCCGTCTCCCTCCTTCCCATACAGAAGACTGAGACTGATATTGGGATTTTCACATATGTACACACAGTCGATGTTAGTATTTCCAATAATGGACCTCAGTCTTCCTTCTCCCCTTCCCTTAGACCACTTCCCTGGCTCCACTGAGGTTTCTCCTCCATTATCTGGAGTCCCTCTGGCATCCCAGTTACTCCCTAGCTTGAGCATATTAAAGAAAACATACATCTCTTCACTTTCTGTGACTGGCTAATCTCAACATAATGTTCTCCAGGTCCTTCCATTCTCTTGCAAATGGCATTATTTTCTTCTTCTTTATTGCTGAGTAGAATTCCATTGTGTGTAGTTCCCAGAGTTTATTGATCCATTCATCTGTTGATGGACACCTGGGTAGGTTCCATCATTTGGCTCTTGTGAATCGTGCTGCTAGGACCTAGCATTATTTGATCTGTTTCCTCCCTCAGGCCTCCCTTTCCCCTCCCCATCTCCCTTCCCCAACCCTCTTTCACTATTCTACTGGTTGATCTACTGGTTTCTGATACTGGGCAATCTACCTATGAGCTACACCCTCAACCCTTTTTAAATTTTGAAATAGGGTCTAAGTTGCTGAGGCTGGCCTTGAACCTGTGATTCTCTTGTCTCAGCTTCCCAAATACTAGAATTACAGGTGTGCACCACTGCATCCAGCTTCTCTTAATTTTCATGTGGTCCCCATTCCCTTTTCTCTTTCTAGCTTCTACGTAAAAGAAAACATGTGACCTTGGATTTTCAGCCAGATCTCACTTAGAATGATTCTCCAGTTCTGTTCATTTTCCTGCAGGTGACATAATTTTATTCTTTATGCTTGTGCAAAACTCCATTGTGTACATACACCACATTTTCTTTATCCATTTATCTATTGATGGATACCTACACTAGTTCCATAACTTGGCTTTAGAATGTAAAAGAGTTTTAATCAACATACACTCTTACCAGCAGTTTTGAGAGAGCTTGTTTGGTGGTCACTTTGTCATCGTAAAATATTATTTTTAAGAACCTACAAAACTGTTTGCCAAAGAATCTCATAATTGTTCTAATGTGCTCTTCTTTGATTACTAGTGAGCTGAATATTTAACCAGTTGTGTCCATGAAGGTGAATATATGAGTTTAGTCTACATCCTTTGCCTAAAATGTTTCTATTTTAGACAGACACTTTTATTTACCACTGAAAGTCGGAAGTCTCATAATGGGTTATATACAGAATGAACTTCTCTTCAGTTATAAAGAAAAACAAAATTAGGTCATTTGAAGGAAAATGGATGGAAGTAAAGAATATTATGCTAAGTGAGATTAGCCAGCCTCAAAAAAAAAAAAAAAAAAAGAAAGAAAGAGTCACATGTTTTCTCTCATATGTGGAAGCTAGGGAGAAATTGGGATACAAGAGAGATTCCAGAGCTGGGTGTGGTGGCACGCACTTGTAATCCCAGTACTTGGGAGGCTGAGACAGGAGGATTGCAGGTTCGCCGCCTGCCTCATCAACTTAGTGAGGCCCTCCACAAGTTTCAAAATAAAGAATAAAAAAATAGGGCTGGGGGTATAGCTCGGAGGTGGAATGCCCCTGGGTTCAATCCCCAGTATCCAAAAAAGGGGGGGGGGACTCTAGATACACGAATGTACATATTTTATTGTTCCAAATCATATACTACTTGGAGACTATTGGTTTCTTCGAAGTACATGGCGATTTGACAAGTTTGGATTCAGCTGAACAGAATGTACCATCTAGGAGCGTGACCACAGATGGAAGTCGACGGGGAGGAAGCACGTCTATCTTAGACACAGCCGAGCTCCCTTTCCTAACGTGAGAGGACATTCCTCCAGCACCTCAAGGCTTTGGCTCCCAGTACTGACCCTCGGGCGGAGCGGCCCCCTGCTAGGGAGCCCCGAGCGCTGTGCGGCCCCTTTAAGAGTGCAGCTCCTCCCCGCTCCAGGGAAAGTTGCAGCTTTTTCCGCCTCCCGGGAGGGTGAGAAGGGCCAGTCGCCCGCCGGAGCCGGGTCGCGGTCTTCTAGGAGCCGAGCCCCTCCCTGGAATCCGGCCCCAGGACGTCTGCTCCTCTCGCCGCACCTGTTGCAGGTGACAGGTAGGTCGCAGCCAGTGGCCGCCCCCTCGCCCTTGTCCAGGACTCTTGCTGGGCCCCAGCCTTCTTGGGCTGCTAGAGGGCCCCCAGCCCCATTTCGGGGACCCGCGTCCTTCTCTAGCCCCCTGTCGTCTTGCCTTCTGTCTAGCTCAGCGCCCGACCCTCCGCCGGCCCCGCCTTTGGGGACCGCACCCCCAACGCTGGGACTCCCGTCTGCTTGGGCCGGTCCCTCCCTCTCTGCCACTTTGCTTCCTCTCGGGCTCCGGGCCGGTTCCCTGGCGGATCGTGTCCCTCTGGGTGCTGCCTGACATCCCCGGCGCGTGTGCCCGGACTTTTCCCGCCAGCCAGGGGCCCTGGGGAGCTGGGGGCGGGGGTGCGGGCCGGGCTCCTAGCGGGAACCGCGCCCACGTCCACTCACCTTTCAGCGGCTTCCTCTCGCAGCGCTCCACGGTCGCGCAGGGGCTCTGCCCTGCACTGTCTCTGAACCTCGGACCTCGAAGCGTCGCTTTCCCTGGCCGCGGTCGGGTCTGCCACAGACAGGTAAAGCCCGAGGCCAGTGGGTCCCCTTTGCGCTTGGCACTGGGGACCGGGCTCTGGGTTTGGGGACCCCAAATGCTTAATCTTGTCGCCCTTCCAGCAGGCTGCTGGGTTTTGCTCCAGGACGAGGGTCTCCAGAACGCACCGAAGGGGCACTGAACGCTTCTAACCCTTGTGATGATTTGTAAAGGGGCAGAAAAGGTGTTCCTCCAGCTCTAATATTGGACAAGATGGGCTTTGGGGTGGTAAAAATCACTTGGTTAGAATTCTGGGGGCTTGAAAAAGTGATCCATTACCCGGGCGGGGTGGCTCATGCCCGTAATGCCAGTACTTGGGAGGTTGAGACAGGAGGGTCGCAGGTTCAAGGCCACCTCAGCAACTTAGCGAGACTCTCAGCAACCCAGTGAGACCCTGTTTCAAAATAAAAAATAAAAAGGGCTGGGGGTGCAACTCGGAGGTAGAATGCTCCTAGGTCCAATAGGGAGGAAAGAAGGAAGGAAGGAAGGAAGGAAGGAAGGGAGGGAGGGAGGGAGGGAGGGAAGGCAGGAGGAAAGGTGTGATCCAGTGGCTAACAGACCATTCCTTTCCATGCTACCCCGCTTCATCAGGAGGAGCGGTCCAAGCATTACAAAATACTGTTTTTGGCAGGGGTGACCCTAGGTCCTGTACATTTATGGCAGAAATTAGCCTTCAGTACATCCCAGACCTCCCGTTTTTAGCTGACTTCTTTTCTGTTCTTTCAGCTCCCCACCCCCACTACTCATAAATCCATTCGTGGTAAGGTTAGTATAGGGGTTAATGACCTAAATTGTCTTTCAGTATAGAGAACCATGTGTAATGCAGAGTTGTGGCCCTGATGAAGTTTTCTGCTCACTCTCCCTCTCTTTCTCTCTCTCCCTGTGTATTTTAGCACCTTCTTGAAATCCTAGTAGAAAAAACCTATGATTGGCTTGCTCGAAGACTGCTCCTGGATAGGGGATGGCTATTTCTGGTAGCACAATTTTGGGTGCTTCATGGGGGTTAGCATAGTGAAGAGGAGCTAGCAGGCTGGCTCTGGGGTAGTTGGTGGGTGAGTCTGGGTGGCATTCTGGTTGATGCTCTCTAAGCATTTCCTCTCAAAGGCTGCTGCCAATAATGGTGGTCAGAATCCATGGAGCCAGGTATGGGTAATTAGTTCTTTATAAAATGATCTTCCACAGTCCTCAAGGTAACTCTGCAGTAGGTACTACAACTACACCTGGTTATGATGGAAAGGAGACCGAAGTGAAGTGCCCCCTCCCCAGTCCCTCTCTGATGGGCAGGTAGAGGGCAGAGTGTGTGTCCTCTATTGTCACACCGTCTCTCCTGTCGTGGATGTTAGGAGCGCTGCTAGCTCATGGGTGAGGACAAAGTGGTTCAAGCCTCCCCTTCTAAGCGGAAGTATACGGTTTGGTCTTTTGTTCCATCTTAGGACCACTTACTTCACTGATGTCTTACGCACTGCATTTCCAACATGGGGCCAGTTGCCACTATAAGCACCCCCCCCCCCCGCCCCAGTGTATGTCTGCATGAATGACACCTCCTGGGCTCTTAGCTCAGGGGAACCGTTCTGAAGTTAGGAGGGGGTAACCCTGGATTAGGGTGTGTGTCTGGATTCTAGGGCTGTGCACCAGACTCACCCTCTCCCTCTCCTGATGGCTGGGGGCGGCAGGTGATAAGGATTTCCTAGCAGCCAGACCAGAGAGCCCGAGGGTGATGGTGTGCTTGCTTTATTGTGGGATGGATGGAGTATCTGAGGCTGGGATAGGCAGGCAGAAAATGTCCTCTCCAGGTACAGCTCTGGGACGGTGCTCCTCCAACTGTTCCTCCTCCTCCTCCTCCTCCTCCTCCTCACCTCCCCCTCCCCTTCCCCTTCCTCCCCCTCCTCCTCCTCTTCCTCCTCTTTTCTTCTTCTTCTTCTTCTTCTTCTTCTTCTTCTTCCTCCTCCTCCTCCTCCTCCTCCTCCTCCTCTTCCTCTTCATCTTCATCTTCATCTTCTTCTGTCTTCCTGAAAAGCTACTTTGCTACCCCGATCCCCACTCCCCACCATTAATTCCTGTTTCTCTCTTAAGATCTAGCTCTTAAGTTACTTCGCTTGGGACAGCCTTATCAACTTATCAAACACAGCACTTCTTTTCCCCAAGCAGAGTTACCAGTTATCCTGTGTTTTAAAGCACTTCGTTTACACCTCAAGCCGAAGGTTATAACCTCCTTAAGGGCAGGGTCTGGATCTTAGAGCTATCTTGTCTTCAACAGGAGAGATTAAGTATACGTGCTAGGAACTGAGGATACCGTGCCTTCAAGAGGTGGAATTGTACTCAGCCATAAAGAAGACCAAAATGATGGCATTTGCAGGAAAATTGATGGAACTAGAGAATATGATGCTAAATGGAATCAGCCAGAGACAGAAAGTCAAGGGTCACATGTTTGCTCTCACATGTGGAAGCTAGAGAGAAAATAGGAGAATAGTGGGGGGGGACTAGGGGAGGATTGAGGAAGGAAATGGTTCAAATAATCTCACTTCCATCTATGAAGGTATCACTACCAGTGTCACTAACATGTGCAGGGAGAGAGGAGGAGGGAGCGGGGTGGGATGTGCAGAGAAATACATCAAGTGCTGTGTTTGTGTGTATCTCTGTCACTTTGAACCTCGCTATGGTGTATAGCTACAGTGGACCAATAAAAGTATATAAAAACCAAAGTGACTTTGAAAGAGAAGACTCTATGTGAGAAGCATGGAAGAAGAGGGCTCCTAAAATCTGTCACCCTGAGTCACTTTTTCATCCTGTATCTTTGATAACAATCATGCCTCAGTAAAATAGATTTTTTTCACTACAGAAAACAGAGTTTGAGAGCTGGGTGTGGTGGCACGCTCTCATTATCACAGTACTTGGGAGGCTGAGACTGGAGGATCTGGGTTCGAGGCCAGCCTCAGCTACCCAGTGAGGCCCTCCGCAACTTAGTGAGACCCTGTTTCAAAAGAAAGAATAAAATATAGGACTGGTGGTATAGCTCGGAGGTAGAATGCCCCTGGGTTCCACCCCCAGTACTGCAAACAACAACAACAACAACAACACACACACACACACACACACACACGCACACACACACACACACACCAGAGTTTGAGGTGTGGTGATGGTGGGATTGAAGCACCACCCTGAGGCACCTGAAATCTCACAGTCAGCATGAGACCTTCATGGTGCAGCATTCGCTGACCACCCTGTCCATTGATTTGGTGGTATTGGGGATTGAACTAAGGAGCATTCTACCTCTGAGCTCCACCTCCAGCCCCAGTTTATTTTTAATTTTGCTTATTATTTGTTTCCTCTCCCTCCATAACACAAAGTCCATTTGGACAGAGATTACTATCTGTTGTATTCACTTGTGAACCCCAAGACCCATCACAGTGCTGGGTACATCATAACTGCATGCAGATACTTGTTAAATGAACTAATGAATGAAATTCCCATTCTAGGAATGGGGACTCTTTGGTACACTCCTGGGCGGGAAACCCAGCCGGCCCAGTTTGTCACCCTCCAGGAGAAAGGCTGCCCCAGGCCCAGTTCTCTCAATGACTTTCCTTCTGCTGAGATTTGCTTTGAGATTACATTCCTGATAACAACTTTGACCTAGTTTGGCAGGGCTTCCTCTCTCTCTCTCTCTCTCTCTCTTTCTTCTCTTTCAGTATGGGTCTCTGGATGGAAACTTCTAAAGTTTAAAAGTGGAAATGTAAAGACACTATGCTTCTTGGTGGTAAGAAGGGGGGAGCTGTCCTGGGAGGAGGGGCTAGGGATTGTCAGATGCCTTGAGGCCTTTCAGGCATGTGGAAAGTTCTGGAAGAGCCTAGAGAAAGTTACTGTGCAACAGGGAAGCGAAGAGCTAAAAAAGAATGAAAGATGCTACCAAATAGGCTTCGGCTTGTGGCCTCAAGCCACTCTTAGCCTTTTAGGTGCGAGGTAGTTACTGAATTAGGAACTGTATGGAAAGGCCATTGCTGGGTGCTGCCTGTCTAGTACTGGACTAGTTTTATACTAGAAGGACTGGGCATTATGGGGAAATCACTATGTAACATGGAGTAAAAAAAGTGCTATTTTGTTTAAATGTGTTTGGAAAAGTCCACAAAGAGCAAAAGGTCAGCATCTCTTTACAAACAGACTTGGAAAGAGTTGAGCCCTGGAAAAGGTGGTAAAGATGTGGTTCTCAGCCGGGCGTGGTGGCGCACGCTTGTAATCCCAGCATTTGGGAGGCTGAGACCGGAGGATCCGGGTTCGCGGCCAGCCTCAGCTACCTAGTGAGGCACTCCGCAACTTAGTGAGACCCGGTTTCAAAATAAAAAAAATAGGGCTGGGGGTGGGGTATAGTTCAGAGGTAGAATACTCCTGGGTTCCATTCCCAGTACCATAAAAAAACAAAAAAAGAAAAAATGTGGTTCTTACCATTCAATCTGTGTTAACTTTGAAACTCAGTTTTGCACGAAAAACCACTCTGCCTCTCCCGTGTTTCTCTCTCCAAACATTGAATACTAGAGTGACCCCGAGCTCAGGCTGCAGATCATCCAGCTACGGCTTTAAATAGCATGTATCTGGACATTCATCTGTCCCAAATTTATGTCTCTGCCAAAGGCCTCTCTTCTAAGCTGCAGCCTCATCTATTCACTGACCTTTCGGCATCCCTATCGAGCACATATCTTAAACACAACGTGGCTAAAACAGGACTCAACCCCTTCCTCCAGCCTCCCCTGTCTCGGCTAAAGCACCAGCATCCATTTCGTTGCTCACCCCGAGGACTTAGGGCCATCCTTCCTTCAGTCCACACTTGTTCTTACCACCCCACTGCTTTTCATTCACAAGGAAGTCCTGCGGACCTTCACACTGTGTCATGCATTCTGCCACATGCCTCCATCGCCATTACCTTTCGCCCTAGTCTAAGGCCACCACAAGGCTGCAAGGAACAGCCTTGCCCGATTCTCAGCACACATGCGCATGCGCACATTCACACACACACAGCATACATACACACACATGCACATATTGAGACACACACACACACATAGACACACACAGAGACACAGACACATAGACACATACACACACGTATTTTTGTGGGTTAACTTTCTAGTAGGAGAATTTCTACTAGAAATTCCTACTAGAAATCACTGACTAGAATTAGGAGAATTTCTGGGTCAGAGAGATGTTGATAAAAGGGTAGAAAGTTTCAGCTAGACTGGAGGAATAAGTTTTACTAATCGATTGCACTGCAGGGTGACCACAGGTAATAATATTATATATTTTAAATTGCTAAAAGAATTTTTTTTTGGTGCTACGGTTGGATCCCAGGGCTTCACACATGCTAGGCAAGCACTCTACTACTGAGCTACACAACCCTCAGACCCAGAATAGACTTTTAACATTTTCACCAAGACAAAAAATGGGAGAAGTTGGTGGTGGTGATAGATATGTGAATTAGCTGGATTGAATCTTTCTGCAACGTATACATAGATAGAAACATCACATTGTACCCCATAAATACATACTGTCTTCATTTATCAGTTAAAAATAAATAGAACTTGGGAGGCTGAGACAGGAGGATCACAGGTTCAAGGCTAGAATACAGTAACTTGGTGAGACCCTGTTTAAAAAAAAACAGGGCTGGTAGTGTAGCTCAATGGTAGAACAAATACTCCTGGATTATATCCCCAGTACCACAATAATAAATAAATAAATAAATAAATAAATAAATAAATAAATAGAAATGTACATTTAGAAATTTGAATTGGCAAAGCCAAAATGACATCCCCTTACACACGTTAGGTAAGCACTGTACTGCAAAGCCATACCCCTAGCCTGGGACAATCTTTTTTTTTTTTTTTTTTTTTTTTTCAGTACTGGGGATTGAACCCAGGGGCATTCTACCTCCAAGCTGCACTCTCAGCCCTATTTTTTATTCTTTTATTTTGAAACAGGGTCTCACTAAGTTGCGGAGTGCTTCACTAAGTAGCTGAGGCTGGCCTCAAACTTGTGATCCTCCTGTCTCAGCCTCCCAAGTACTGGGATTACAAGTGTGCGTCACCACGCTTGACTGGGACAATCTTTTTCAATTTTTGCCAATCTCATAGGTGAAAACTAGTATCTAACTGGTTGAGGAACTTGGCATTTCTCTGCCTACCAGTGAGGTTGAGCATCTTTTTGTGTGTTTTAGCTATTTGTAATTATCCCGAGACTCGTTCCTTTGTATCTTTTGCATGTTTTTCTTTTAATTTGTTTGTAAGTACACTACGTATATTAGAAATATTTACCCTGCATTTTCTATAGTGCACATTTTTTTTCTCTCTGGTCTGTCATATGTCATAACTTTGTTCGTGATGTGTAACCCACTCGTAATTAGATAAAACACACCATAAAACATTTAAAAACATGTTTATTAGATTTGGCAATTAGGAGGTCAATGACGACATCAATTCAGGAGGAGAGAAGGCAGATCATACAGGGCTGTGGAGTGAGGACTGATAAGGAATATGCTGTGCACACTGAAAAAGCTCACTGTGATGGGAAGGGGACAGTGGGGCACAGGGGACAAGAAAAGGCTTTTAATTTTGTTTTGCTTTAAATATAGGAGAGAGAGAGATCCATTTATGTGTAGATGGCACAAAACATGCAGATGCACAGTCCCCGAGGGAGCTGGGATGAAAAGACAGGGCTGAGAGAAAGAGAGCTAGTTCTTCCTGTGAGACAGGAGAGAAGGAAAGAAGGAAGGAAGGAAGGACTGGTGAAGCTGTGGATAGGTAGGCTTTTGAGGGTGACCCCTCTAACGCAAGTGCTGAAGGGCTGGAATGGCATTTTGGTGGGGTGCAAAGAGAAGGTCTGTAGGAGCACATCACCAAGCTTATGCACATCTCTAGCAAAGTGGCACATTGTGCACCTCAGAGATAGACAGTTTTGTCAACTATACTTCAGGAAAGCTGGAAAATAAACCAAAAGAGACTTGGATAACTTGAATTTGTCTCCACCTCCAGTCCAGAATCCCACCTCTATTCTCTCCAGCAGCACTCATTAGCCCAGGTCTGAAAACAGAGTGTAGACAGTCTAGTTTGAGGGATCTGTCTGGGTGGCTATGACAGAAATATGAGAAGGCAGGAAACTGGACGGTGCTGCCAAAAGAATAGTTGAAATGCCGGGCCACTGTGACTTTCATATCGGTAACTATGTAACCTACATGGGGCTGGAGTTGATTCGAAGAGATGGAAAATTTTCATGGTATCTACACTGTTTCTTGTTTGTAGCTCTGTCAATTCGAGCATCAGGATAGATTCAGTATCCGTGTCTTTAAGCTATTGCTAACATCTTATCAGAAAGCATGGGTTGACTTGCTGAGGGCCTACAATCTGCCAACTGAGGACCAAAAATATGTCAGGATCCTGCAGTGGATCCATCCATCCATCCATCCATTCATCCATCCATCCATCCATCCATCCATCCATCCATCCATCCATCCATCCCTCCCTATATTTGAAATATAATGGAGAAGAAAATAGATAATGGCTTTTTTTCCTGAGCTTATTTCAGGAGAAGAGGCATGTGTTAAACCTAATTAATTATTAATGGCAACTGTGATAAGTTCTGTGGAGTTCAGGTGTGTGTGTGTGTGTGTGTGTGTGTGTGTGTGTGTGTGTGTGTGTTTTACTGGGGATTGAACCCAGGTAAGTTCTGTGGAGTTCAGGGGTGTGTGTGTATGTGTTTACTGGGGATTGAACCCAGGGGCATTTTTACCTCTGAGGTATACCCCCACTCCTTTTTATCTTTTTTATTTTGAAACAGAGTCTTGCCAAATTGCTGAGGACCTATCTAAGTTGCTGAGTCTGGCCTCAAACATATTATCCTCCTGTCTCAGACTCCCACATGCTGGTATTACAGGCGTGTGCCACCATGTCTCATGGAGTTCAGTTTTTTTTTTTTTTTTTTTTTTTTTCGGTACTGGAGATTGAACCCAGGGGTATCCTACCTCCAAGCTACACCCCCAGCCCTATTTTTTTTTATTATTCTTTATTTTGAAACAGGGTCTCACTAAGTTGCGGAGGGCCTCACTAAGTAGCTGAGGTTGGCCACGAACACTCTATCCTTTTGTCTCAGCCTCCCAAGTACTGGGATTACAAGCGTGCACCACCACACCTGGCTTGGCTTTTAAGAAATCAAATTGTGACATTGCTTTCTAACAGATTTTCCCAATTTACGTTTTCCAAGAAAGTATGAGAGTACCTCTTACATCCTCCTTTTTGAAAACTCTTTCTAAAATTGTGTTGACTTGATAAGAAAACATAAAATATCTTTATTATCTGTAAGGGTGGAACTTTTCCTTTTTGACATTTATTGGCCATTTGATGTTTCTCTATTAACAATGATCTCCTCATGCTTTCTATTGTTTTTAGTAGAATTCTTCCCTGTTTGAAACCATTATTCACCCTTAATTTTCCTCATCTTTTAGCTCTGGAGACCCTAAAATATTTTCCCCCAGTATCCATGGCCATTCCTTTTTAAAAATCTCTTTTGAACTTCTTTCTTACCTAGTTTGGTGTGTTCAAGGATCTGAGTATATTTTTATTACTTGACCTAATAAAACTAACATATAATCTTCTCTTCTCCTATGTTTATCTCATTTCCCAGAGGCAATGATGTTGTTTGTATCTATTCCCAGATAGTTCTCATGCCTATATAAAATATTTCCATTCAAGCTGGGTGTGGTGGTGGACATCTGTAACCCCTAGTACTTGGGAGGCTGAGACAGGAGGATCACAGGTTCACTGCCAGCTTTAGCAACTTAGTGAGACCCTGTTTCAAAATAAAAAATAAAAGGGCTGGGGGTGTAGCTTGGAGGTAGAATGCCCCTGGGTTTGAACCCTAGTACCAAAAAATAAAATATTTCCATCCATCCATCCATCCATCCATCCAATCTGCCTATATTTATAGGTTATAAAAGTATATATGTTTTGCAATGGTACTTTTTTTTTTTACTTATGCCATATTTGGTGTTATTATGTATAGAACTATCTCCTTTTGAATCCGCTACAAAAGATATACATGAGATATGTTCAATGTCTAAAACAGCAAAATAGATAAAGGAAGAAAGAACAAAAATATCCATCAATAGGAACCTGATCAGTTATGATACATATCTCATGTATATCTTTTGCATCTTGACTATCAGTAGAGTAAGGTTTTCAAAATGAAATGGCTCCATCTGAAAATGGTAAGTGGTGCTAAGGACTTAGAGAGGTCTAAGAAGATAAAGACTGAAGATTTTCCTTGGGATCTAGGGAGCTCTTGGTGACGTTAGTGAGAGAGCACTTTCAGGGAGGTGTGAGGCGGAAAGCTGGTCTGTGGTGTGTTGAGGAGTAATTAGGGAGATGAAGGGGGGAGGCAGTGGATAGAAATAATTCCTTAGAGAGATTTGGCTCTGAAGAGCAAAGAAAGGGTAATGGCAGGAGAGGGCCTGAGAGCCAGTAAATTTATTTTTAGTAAAATTGGAGAGATCTTAATATCTATTTTTTTAAGGTGCTGGGGATTGAACCCAGGGGCATTCTACCTCCAAACTCCATCCCCAGCTGTTTTTATTTACTCCGTTTTCAAACAGAGTCTCACTAGATTGCTTAGGCTGGCCTCAAAACTGCAATCCTCCTGTTTCAACCTCCCAAGTACTGGGGCTATAGGCGTCCACACCCACCCCGGGCTAACTTTCCTATCTTTAAAGGCTGATAGGAAGTAAAGAATAAGTGATAAAGCAAGGTCCTCATTGGGCACAGGCCTGATGCCAGATGAGAGAGGTTCCAGAATGCAGTGAAGGATTATCCTGAAATATAAATGAAAACAGGTTTATAGATTTGGCAGCAGAAACTGGTCTGATGGCGTTGAGGTAAGAAGTGAGACTAGTCTCTTAGAACAGGGGTTGCGATGGGACACAGTTGGGGTTAGGTATTTGAGGTGCTTGAGGAAGGTTTGAAATCATTATCGTGGCGAATGAGAGCAAGCCGGGACCAGGGAAGCATAGTTGCACTGCCAGGCAGTGCTCCAGTGAGCTTGGTAACCGAGAATTCATGTGGATAATAATCTACCAGACTGATTTCGCTCTTCACTGGGTCTCAGGACTCCCTGAGTGGCCACAAAGTACCGTGGTTGGGCTCAGAAGGGTTATGTATTTATCAGCTATTTGGAATGCAATTAGGAGTTATTGAAGATATTGACAAGAGTATGGTTGAAAGAAGAGAATCCAAACTCTCTAGGAAAGGAAGGGAAGACGGGAATGAGCTGATGAGGTGGAAGTAGAAGGGGCTATGGAATATTGCCTCCATTAAGGCCGAAGAGGTATGGGGGTGGGCGAGGTCTTTAAGAACAGGCTAGATAGATGGGGTGGTTACAGTCAGAGAGGAAGACTAACTTAATGACATCAAGGGTGGAGAAGTCCCGGATGATGCGCTCCTGGGTGTAGCTTAATGATATACGGGTTTTTTTTTTTTTTTTTTTTTTTTTTAGTACTGGGGATTGAACCTAGGGGCATTCTGCCTCTGAGCTACACCGCTAGTCCTATTTTTTATTTTTTATTTGGAAACAGGGTCTCACTAAGTTGCAGAGGGCCTCACTAAGTAGCTGAGGCTGGCCTCGAACCTGGATCCTCCTGTCTCAGCTTCCTAAGTACTGGGATTACAAGTGTGTGCCACCACACCTGGCTTTTTCTTTTCTTTTTCTTTTTTCTTTTTGTGTGTGTGGTACTGGAGAGCAAATGCAGGGGCATTCTACCTCCAAGAGTTACACCTCCAGTCCAATTTTTTATTCTTTATTTAAAAACAGGGTCTCACTAAGTTGCAGAGGGCCTCACTAAGTAGCTGAGGCTGGCCTCGAACCTGTGATCCTCCTGTCTCAGCTTCCCAAGTACTGAGATTACAAGCGTGCCCCACCACGCCCGGCTGGTATATGGTATTCTTGATGCCAGGCCATTCATTCAACAAATATTCAGGATGTGCATTTTATGGGCCAGGCAGCACACTAGGTACTGAAACAAAGCAAACTCTTGCTCCCCGATCCCGTGAAAAAGGCCACAGGGCCCCTTCTTTCAGCTTACAATCTATCTAGTGGGAGTGATTAATTTTTAAATTTTTAAATTGACACAATAATTATAAGGAACATTTAGTTTTATAAAATAAAAGGGCATCCTCTCTGATGTGCTGACTATATGTGTAGTTCTATTTAGAATTCATGATAATAGCAGGGTCAAATATGTACCCATATGGGCTAGGAAAGCATATCTAGACACCTTGAGTGCCATGTTTCATCTTAAGTTCTACTAATTGAATTATGAGAATTTCTACCTCTTCCCCCCTTAGAATGTTTTAGGGCACTCATATGTGATATACTAGCATTGAAGATAAACAAATAGATACAAATCTAATTTGGACGTTTTGGTGGTTTTAATTTTTTATAATTAAAAAAATATTAGCACATTGCTTCTAGCTGTAGACCAGATGTTAATAATACATGTGCTAATCTTGCAATAGGGATTTGATGCAATGTGCAAAGTAATTATGGTTCAACGGTTTAAGGAGGAAAAGAGGGCTTGCAGTAAGTTATTACTTTACATTTACTTTATCTTATTCTCTAATTTGTACCTAACTCTGTGTGCCTATACTCATGTACATATTCATTAGTATTTTCCTTGAAAGAAGTTAGCATTTCTTTAATGTCTTAAGTCTTTAACACTTTAAAATGAATCTGTCATGTATACAGCTCAATTTAAGTTCAACTAGAGGTAATTTGAGTGTGTTTAAGGTTTCCGTGGACATGGCTAGATCACAGCATCCCTAAAATTAAAAAGAAACCAAATGCATGAAATCACAGTTATGTGTGAACATGAGCTAGATTAGTCACAGGCCACCGTGATTTCTCATTTAAGAAGACTGCGTGGGTGATTTTGAGGTGCTGTGGTCTACAAGAAACAATGAGATGCCAGCTAGAGTTCACCTTCGAAATCTCCACCATCTGTCACCTTGCTGGGAGTAGAGGGTCTTCCCTGTGCGGGGGCTGCTTTCTCAAAGCTTGGTGACTAACAATGACACTGCTCTTCTCTGTGGCGATGAGGCTTATTGAAAAAGAACAATGTGTTAGATATTACTAGACTTTTCAAACAATGTTTTATGCATTTATAGATTTTAAAACATTCTTTTTTTTTCATAGTTAGGGATTGAACTCAGGACCTGGCACATGGTAGGCACTGAGCTATATACCCCTATTCTTTTATGAAAAAAAATATTTTTTGTGGTGCTGGAGATTGAACCCAGGCACATTCTACCTCTGAGCTACATCCCAAGCAGTATTTTATTTTTTATTTTGAAAGACAGTCTTGATAAGTTGCTAAGGGTCTCCCTAAGTTGCTAAGGCTGGCCTTGAACCTGTCATCTTCCTGTTTCAGTTTCCCAAGGATTGGGATTACAGACATGCATTGCCACCCTTGACACCCCTGTTCTTTTAGTTGGGGACTTTAGACTTTTTTTTTTTTTTAAGAAAAACTCTGGGCTCATAAGGCAAGGACTTTGGCAGAGCAGAGGGTAAACTGGCCCTTCTTCACCCTTAAATCTCATGGAGCTGTTGGAACTTGCTGGCTTCTGTGAGAGGAGACTTCCAGTGAGCTTTGGAAAGCTGCAAGGCTCAATGCGATCTGTCTTGACATGCATTTCCCCTGTTTCCAGGTGGAGTATTTGGATGCATTGTCTCATTTTTATGATACTTTATACTTCTGTGGATCCCCTCTAGGATTGGTGGGGGGTTTAAGAGGAAGAGGACAAAAAAAAAGTGTGAAATCACATAAATAAGACCACATTTCCACCCATCCAAAACACTCATTCTGCGGGAGAAATGTGTAGATTAAGACATCCAGCTTCACTCTAGGACTCAAATTAGAGGGGAATATATTATTTGAAGTGGCAATTTCTTCAAACCACTTATGAATAGAATTGGATATTATTGAAAGGTAACCATGTGGATTCCATCTGGAAGAAATCGTCCCCACAGATGGTTCTATGAGCTAACAAAAAAGATTATATTTTACTTTTCCATTCCCAACCATTATGCTCCTGCTTTCCCCTAAGCTGGGTATGGTGGCAACGCTTAGTAATCCTAGTACTTGGGAGGCTGAGACAGGAGGATTGCAGATTCATGAGCAGCCTCAGCTACTTAGTGAGGCCCTCTGCAACTTAGTGAGACTCTCTTTCAAAATTAAGAATAAAAACTAGGGCTGGGGGTATAGCTTGGAGATAGAATGCCCCTGAGTTCAATCCCCAGTACCACACACACACACACACACACACACACACACACACACAAAGAGATGTCTTGAATGAGGAGAATGGCCTTGTAAAGGTGTAAAGGCCAGATCACTGGATTAAGAAAGTCAGTCAGAATGAGGGCCTCTCAAATGTTCATCTGTTAGTAGCGGGGGTTTTTAAACTCCCACCTCAAAAAAAAAATCCCAACTCAAGTTTCTAGGTGTAAAATATCTTCCTTTCTAGCTGGGCATGGTGGCACATATTTGTCATCCCAGTACTTGGGAGGCTGAGACCGGAGGATCCAGGTTCGTGGCCAGCCTCAGCTACTTAGTGAGGCCCTGTTTCAAAATAAAGACTAAAAAATAGGACTGGGGGTGTAGCTCAGAGGTAGAATGTCCCTAGGTTCAATCCCCAGTACTGCAAAAAACGAACAAAAATCTCTCCCTTTCCAAATATAAACACAGGACAAATTTCCAGAATGTGGAGAGACATTACAGCATAGTAGCTAAGAATTCTGGAGCCAGACTGCCCGGGTTCAAACACGAGACCGTCACTTATTGAGTATGCGACCTTGGGCAAGTTGTTTGCTGAATTTGTGACTCACTTTCCTCCTTTGTAAAATAGATACACTAATATGGTAACTGCCTCATAGTATGATCATCAGGTCTAAACTACTCTATGTATATAAAGTGCTTCAGAAGTGTTGGGCACAATGGAAGCAGTACAGAAGTGTTTGCTACTGTCATCATCATCTTTGTCAGTGAGTGCATGGCTCAAAAGGACCAAAAACTGCACAATGCCTCAGCGCATGCAAATCCCACTTTTATGGAATCCATTTCTAAAAGGATTGTCGGGAGCCAATACCTTAGTACAAACTGTAAATCAGAATCTTGAAAACTTGAGAGCTAGTTGTAAATTTCCCATTGTTAGGGGAAAAGATACAACCAGGCTGCCATAAAACTTTTGCAAATGGCCTGAGGGGAAGCCCTGGGGCAGATGGGAGACTTGGGGGGGAAGCGAGGGGGTCTCTACCCCAGCTGATCACTGGAAGCCTCGGTTGCTCTTTGGTTTGGGAGCCTTGATTCTTTGTCCCCATTCCTGTTTTTCTTCTTTTTGATCATACTTTAAAAATTTATGCCATTTTTTTTTATATTTTATGTATCTTTGTAAGTCACTTTAAATCCTGTCTGGAACAGTGTATAAATAAATATCTTTAGAACTGATCCTATCTAATTACTAACACTTGCTTAATATTTATGCTCGTCTGCCTACCTCCATGCAGAGAGGTACTGTGTGACTTTCCATCTGGGCAAGAATGCTGATTAGATTTCTCATATTTCATAGAAAGATGTCAAAACAGCCATATGCTCCTATATTTTCCAAAGCATATGGTTAATAATGACGAAAACTAAACAGCTAACAATATTGGGTGCTTAGTCTAGGCCGGGAGGCCAGGCACTATGCTGTGCTTTTTACACTTGGTGCAAACTTGAATCTTCATAGCCTTAGCCTTATTATTGCCGGTTTTTGTTTTGTTTTGTTTTGTTTTTTTAAAAAAAAAACAGATGAGGAAATTGAGACTCAAAGAGGCTAAATCATTTGCTCAGGGTTCATAAAGCTGAAAAATAGTGAAGCTGGGATTTGAACTCGGGCAGCCTGGCTGCAAACCAGTGCCTTAAGCGCTATTCTATATTATACTGTCCTTAATTAGAAATCTAGCCCATCAGAACTCGATGTCCTAGCAGAAGAGGCAGTTCCTGTGTTATAGAACACTCACAGGTCGTGCACATTTTCACCGCAGTGTTATGTTTGCAATATGCCCTGTCCACTCACCACAACCATTACCCTCTAATCCTGGCTCTTGTCATGTTCTCCCTGGATTTATGCCACATCCTGTCAAATCTATATTCTGCCTGTCGACACAGTCCTCTAACAGGTCTCTGGCTTTCCTAAAGCCCTTCAGTGGTTCTTGTCGTCCAAAGCTTCCGAGAATAGCTCTTGAAGCTCCCCCTGCCCGGTGTGATGTGATCCCACCTCCCAGCGCCCGCGAGCTGCTCCCCCTAGTGGTGTGTACCTTTACACTTCACCACCCAAGCAGTGTTACTGCACTGCTTGTCCGGAACACGTTGCTTTATGCCTCCGTGCTTTGGTAAACGTGATGCATTCTTCCTGGAAAGCCCTCTTTCTCCTGGTTAACCAACCGTCACACGTTAATTTACAACGAGTTCATGTGCTCCTGCTCAATGTCCTCTTTCTAGTTCTCTTTCCCCTAGCCGGATTAGGTGCCCCAACTTGGTATTCTCAGAATATGCCATGCATATATTTCTTTGCTTACCAGACTTGGTAAAATGATCTGTTTAAGTATCTCTTTCACATGACTGTGGGGTCTTTGTAGCCATGACCTATACCTTATTCTTTTTTCCTTAGCCAGCTAGCATAGTGCCTAGCAGAGAGTTGGTCTTCCTAACTGGTCATCATTCTGTAAACTGTGCGGAATACAGAGCTCCGGGCCAGGAAAAGAGGGAGAAGCCATGCAGACATTCAGATCTAACTAGCAGGCTGGCAAAGGGAGGACACACAGAGGAATCTTTGCGGCCAGATAAATGTACATCATTTAATCCAGGAGCCAGAAGGAGTCTGGTGTGCTCTGTATCCAAGAAGAGCATGGAAGCTTCTGAGAAACCAGACATAGATTCTCTATAATTTGAATGTACTACAAGTGTGTCTGAGTAGCCTAGACTAGATAGCTCCAACACATATATTTGCATAAGCATACTTATAATCTTCTGGGAGGCACATCACCTTAAAATTGAAGTTCAGACAATGATCCACACAGTATCCCAGTGTAAACATTGTATCTATTGACTGTAAACAGTGTTGCAGCCTCACTCAGCTATCACCAGTAAGATGTTATCGACTGGTGCCTTTGTGTGTAGGTGGCTAGTTCCAGACAACAGGATTTGGGGAAGTCCCAGGTCACTGGAAGCTTTTTTTTTTTTTTTTTTGCAGTACTGGGGATTGAACTCAGGGGCATTCTACCTTCGAGCTATACCCCCAGCCCTAATTTTTTATTCTTTATTTTGAAATTTTGTTTCCCTTTTTGGGTCTCTCTGCTTTTGCTTCATGTAGTTTGAATTTCTATAGTTAAGTGTACATGTATTTATTTATTTATTCATTTATTTATTTATTGAGGTACTGGGGATTGAACTCAGGGGCATTCTACCTCTGAGCTATACCCCCAGCCCTATTTTTATTCTTTATTTGGAAACAGGGTCTCACTAAGTTGCGGAGTGCCTCACTAGGTAGCTGAGGCTGGCCGCGAACCCGGATCCTCTGGTCTCAGCCTCCCAAATGCTAGGATTACAAGCATGCACCACCACGCCCAGCTAAGCTTCCTTTTCTACATAAAGATTTTTTTTTTCTATAGGCTCATCACATATTCTGGGTTTATTCTCATTTTTTCCATGGTCTAAAATGAACTCTGTATTACCTTTAGGTTATCAAGTAATTTGCCCCCCTGCCCCCATGAGTGCTGTATTTTGCTAACCTTTAGGGCTAATGTTTCACCCATGTTTTAGACGCTCATACACATACTACATATTAATTGTGACAGTACTTTAGATTGGTCTGCTTTGGATATTGTCATTGCCTAGTGACAGTTTATATAATCTACTTTGGAAGGCGCCTGATGGCAGCACAAATTACAATTATCAGAATGATTTATTCTTTCCCAATTGACATAATCATATCTATATGTAAGCAAAATCATGAAAGTTTATGGCAATTTATAAGAATGGTTTCCGCCAGGCGTGGTGGTGCATGCTTGTAATCCCAGCATTTGGGAGGCTGAGACTGGAGGATCCAGGTTCGAGGCCAGCCTCAGCTACTTAGTGAGGCAATCCGCAACTTAGTGAGACCCTGTTTCAAAATAAAGAATAAAAAATAGGGCTGGAGGTGTAGCTCAGAGGTAGAATGCCTCTGAGTTCAATCCCCAGTACCACGAAAAAAAAAATGTTTTCCCTCACTTCTCTTTTAAGCAAAGAATTTCTCACTGCATTTAAACAAAATCTTGGTTTATAATAAAGCTAAATGAGGATCTGAATCTAACTTCTCTTTGTTTTTATACTTGAGTTTAATGACTAACACTTCCTCAAATTTCCAAATCTAAAAATTAAAAATTGCATTCTTGGATGCAGTTCCTAAATAATCTTATACTCGTATTCCAGTCTTACAAATGTTGTGTCGCTCTTTCATCTTCCCAGAGGCATTCTATCTCCAAACTCTACCCCTAGTCCTATTTTTTATTCTTTCTTTTGAAGCAGGGTCTTGCTAACTTGTGGAGATCCTCACTAAGTAGCTGAGGCTGGCCACGAACCCGGATCCTCCTGTCTCAGTCTCCCAAGTACTGGGATTACAAGCGTGCACCACCACACCCAGCTCACACTTTACATTTTTAACAAATTGTTCAAAATTAATTCAAAGTCTTCATCCAAAAGAGTTGCAAGGCAAAACACATCTTTTAGGCAATAAAATCATATAACAATGGAAATATCTCAAATCTGCTTTGTATTATTTATTCCCTATTTAAAAACCCTAAATAGAATATTTTACTGTTTCAATTAATTAAACGATTACTAATGTCTTTTATGTATTTATTCTGGGATTATAAAATTCATGATTATGAGAAGAAAGTTTAGCTACATTTAATCTTTTAAAAATTTTTAAACAATTTTATTAAGGTATAATTGATATACCATGAATTATACATATTCTAAAGTATAAAATCTGATAAATTTTCACATCTACATATATTCATGAAGTTTTCATGTTGGAAACTTAATCCCCAGCATTGGAATGGGGCCTAATTTTTCTCATTATCTTTGGTTTTAAGCAATTAGACAGTCGGGTGGCCTGTGGTATAGTTTTCTTTGTGTTTTTTGGTGCTTGAAGTTCATTGAGCTTCTTTGGTCTATGAGTTTAGTGCTCATCAAATTTAGGTCATTATTTCTTTATGTTTCAAGTGCTTTCTCTTCCTTGGATGACGTTGATGACATGTATATTAGGCAGCTTGATGTCTCACTGCTCATTAATTCTGTTATTTTATTTTTAAAATCTTTCTGTGCTTTGTTTTGAATCGTTTCTATGTCTTCCAGTTGCTTGTAATATCAAATTGGCTCTTAATCCTCTTCGGTGTATTTCTCATCTCAGACATAGTAGTTTTTATCTCTAGGCTTGATATGAGTCGTATTTCTATCTCCCGTGTCTCGACTTCACTTTCTGAACACATTTGATGTGGTTGTAATAACTATTTTAACCATTTTGTTAATTCTACCATTTATGTCAGTTGATCATTTTAATTGATTTTCTCCTTATCAGGATTCAGTTTTCCTGTGTGTGTGTGTGTGTGTGTGTGTGTGTGTGTGTGTGTGTTTTGCATGCCTGTTAACTTTTAGTGGGTACCAGATGTTGAGAGTTTTAACTTGTTTTGTGTTGCATGTTCTTATATTACCGTAAATATTCTTGAGCTCTTTTCTGGGATGCATGTAAGTTACTTAGCAGCAGACTGATTCTTTCAGGGTTTTCTGTTTCGATTTGGTTGGCAGGGCCAGAGCATTGCACAGTCTAGGGGTATTTCCCACTATTGAGGGAAGACCCTTAGTACTCTAGCCAGTGCATTGTGAATCATGAGCTTTCCCAGTTTGGCTGGTGGCCACAGGCACTCTTCCTGGTCCTTTTTGTGAGTGACAGGCATAAGGCTTTTGAATGTTTTTGGTATGCCATGCGCTGCTCTCGCTCTTGGCGCTCCGCTCTCTGCTCTCCGCTTTCTGCTCTCCCATCTCGCTTTGCAGTTCTCAGATATTCTACCTTATGAACTCTAGTGACTTGTTTTGCTCAGATTCTCAGCTGTATCTCCTCAACTTGGAGACTTCACCAGGCTCTCCTTGGGTTCTTCCTGTTCCATGGCTCGAAAACTCTATCAAGGCAGCAAGTTGGGAAAATCAAAAGGCTTACCTCATTTGTTTTCCACCTCTCAGAGATAATAGTGCTGCATTGCCTGATGGTCAGTTTCTTAAAAAACCATTGTTTCAGCCAGGCATGGTGGCACATGCTTTTAATCCCAGGACTTGAGAGGCTGAGACAGGAGGATCATGGGTTTGAGGTCAGCCTCAGTAGCTTAGCAATACCCTCAGGAACTTAGTGAGACCCTATTTCAAAATAAAAAGTAAAAAAATAGGACTGGGGGTGTAGCTCAGAGGTAGAACTCTCCTGGGTTCAATCCCCAGTACCACAGGAAAAAAAAGGAAGGAAGGAAAGAAAGACACCATCACATTCTTTGTTTGACATAGCTAAATCAGTTCTAAAACACTATGTTCACATGTATATAGAATCTGACATGCAGCAGTATAAATATATCATGAATTTTTTTTCTGTGTAAAACACTATCATGTGTTTAACAAGAACAGTTTAATTTAGGGCATCTTGGTTAAACTAACATCCTATGAAAAACTGGTTCACTTTTTCATACCCAGTGAGGTATCAATTTAACCAAAGATGATTTGCTATCCTTAGTCCAAACAGTAAAATATGTTTTATCATATCACTTTGGTGGGACATAACTGATAATGCTTTAGAGTTTATATGTAAAATCATCATATAATTACTAATTATAAGTTTAGATGAATAATATCAGTTCAGATTTTAGCCCTTGAGTATAGATCAATTTTTAAGAAATTCTTCTATCATCTATAAGGTTGTCAACATAGTTCCTCACTTTACAAAAAAGGCCTGAAACTTTCAATGTTTTGTAGATACAATGTAACTCACAATTCATCTGTATTAGTTAAAAGAAAATGAAGCCGAGTGTGGTGGCATACACTTGTAATCCCAGTATTTGGGAGGCTGGGATAGGAGGATCACAGGTTCGAGGGCAGCCTCAGCAACTTAGTGAGGCCCTCCGTAATGCCCCAGTACCCCCCTATACACACACACACACACACACACAAAACGAGCAAGTGAGCAAGTGAGAGAAAGAATGAAAGAAAGAAAATGAATATCATTTTCTAAGAACCAGTTAAGCACGAATTCACATATACAAATGACAAAATATGGGCTGGAGTGTCCAGTGATACAGTACCCACCTGGCATGAGTAAGACTCTGGGTTTGATATTTATCACCTCAAAAAATTAGCTTACATTCAGAGAGCATACTCTGTGCTTGCATTACGTTAAGTACTTTATGTGTATATCTATTATTTGGTACTGGGGATTGAACCCAGGGTCATTCTACCTCTGCATTAGACCCCCCAGCCCTATTTTATTTTTATTTTGAAATGGGGTCTAAGTTTCTTAGGGTCTCACTGAGTTGCTGAAGCTGGCCTTGCCTTGTGATCCTCTTGTCTCAGCCTCCCAAGTACTCCTCCTATACCTCCTAAGTACAGAAATGTGCTACCATGCTTGTCTTAGGGATTCTATATCTTTAGTAATTTTAAAAATATTCTTGGCTCTTATCAGGAACATATAGGTAATAAATAGCAGAGCTAGGATTTGAAGTCAAGTCTGTCTTACACCACTATTTTCATTAATCCATGCTTCTTTTTCATTTTTAAATAAGTTGCTGAGGTTAGCCTCAAACCTCTCTCAGCCTCCCAAGTATTGGTATTACAGGCATGTGCCACTATACCTGGCTTCTGTCTGTATTTCTTATTGTACGTAAATATGCTTGTGCCTAAATTATTTTTCTGAGTTCTGGTTTTTAGGATGTGATGTATGCTTCATCACACAAAAAGTCACTTAATTCATTGTATGTGAAAGCATTATTTTATTCCATATTTTTATTTTTGAATTTCCAGGGAATATTCTGTGCTATAGTATGGCGGGTAGTAGTGCGTTGGTGAGGCAAAGGGAAAGTTTCTTTTAAGGATGATGGATTTAGTCCCATTATGATTCGTTCTTTGACCTATAGGTCGTTTTCTTTTTTTTTTTTTTTTTTTTTTTTTTT